>CAUJRU010000684.1:204616-378001 GCA_963277665.1 Viscum album | reverse complement strand
AAATAACGTTGAAGAGACATGAGGAATGAATCATGACCCCTGTTGATTATGGCCTTGATCCATTTTGTAAGAAAAAACCTGAATCTAAATCAAAATAGAATCAGTCCCCTAAACAAAATGTGAAGTAAAACCCTCTCGCAAAAAGGATCAAACTACGAGTGAAACTATTAATTCGTTAATCCATGTTAATAATTAAATCAAATAATAGGGAATGAAGGAATTAAAACATCACTCCCTACAACCAAGTCAGCTCATTTGTTGAAGCAGATTGACTATCGTGTGAATTCTATTTTCAATATTCTTCAAAGCGGTGTTCATCGATCTTTTATCAAAGGTTATGTCATCATTTGACGTCGAAATATTTATTCAGGTTCTCGCTAGATCATCTAGGTTGTTTTCCTGGGTTAGGAGCCTATCCCTAGGATCTTTCCCACAATAGAACAAGAAAATGTGTCATTTCTCCAATACAAAACTTTAAAATAAAATAATTTGTTAATTTATTTTATTTTACAAAAAAGTCCAAAAATTAACATTCACATCCATCTAACGTTGGCTGATGGTAAGACATTCCTAGGGTAATTTTTCTTCTCTAAATGAAATGATACAATTTTATTTCTAATATGGTAAACAATTTAGATGTTGTTCCACTTTATCTAAAAAAATTATTGTGCATTCTATTTAATATATTTAACATAAATCAATCATTTATTATGAGCACACATGGCCTCAAAATTGTATGTCATCATATCTCATGGTCTCAAATTAATACCATAAAATATTTAAGAATAATACATTGTAAAATAAGGGGAATTAAATTATACCCACCATGGAGATTTACATCCAAAAAAGATAAAAACAATGTCTATACAAAAAGATGTTGGTATTGTACATGAATCTGAGTATCCCAATTCCATGTACTCTCCAAGAGACTCATGTGCATCCACCAGTCACACACTAGGGTAATTTCTCACCATGAAGGATCCAATCTATCTGATCATTGATCTTCACTAGGTACGGAATATGGTCTCTCCATCATCAATTTCAATCACTCCACAGTTGATGTTGAGTGATCGGTCATGTATGCACATCCTCAACTACAACATGTAGAATACATCATATACCTAATGAAACTATAGTGGTAGAGTTAATATATATGACACCTCTCCAACACTTCACAGTATCAGAAAAGGGATGGTAAAACTCATAGATAAATTTCTACCATTGGAAAATCTCTACAACCCACATTGAGCGAAAACCAGATGGAATACATAATCTCATTCCTCGAAATCCCAATATCTATGAGTCCATCGACATAATACTTTTTATGAATATGTGAAGTCTTCATCTACCCCTGTATGATCTAAACCCTCTAGGTTGTAGCTCGTAAATACTCCAATCCAATGAGTCCTGACTCTTTGAGGTCATTCTAGTAATGTGGTTGCTGATAGGGTCACTTGTACGGGGCCTTGAACGGTTCCATACTAATGGTGGAGTGGTAAATATTTTTGTATGAAAACTCCATAAGTGGTATGTTGTCCTACCAACTAAGACCAATGTCAATGTATCAAGCCTGCATCCTGTCCTCTATACCTGAATAGCCCACATAGTATGGCCATCTGTCTGGGGATGAAACGTTGTGCTCAAGGATAGCTGAGTCCCAAACGCCTCCTGCAATCCCTACCATAAATAGGATGTGAAATGAGAAACACAATTTGAAACAATCATAGATTGGGCTCCATGATGGTTTAATATATCCTTCATGTTGAGGCATCCCAAGCACTCTACTAAACCCTACTCTCATATTTCTACGATGTGGGATGACTGGGTGAGTCAATCAATGACTACCAAGATTGTATCATGTCCCCTAGATATAATTGGAAAAAACTCATCCAGAAGTCCATCAATATTCCATCCAAATTACATTATTCCATATTAATGGTTATGAAAAAAATGTTGGAACTTGGTTCTCAACCATCACGTACTGGAACATATATCTTAAAGATACAAATTTTTTGGTTTCCTTCATCACCACTATCCACAAAAATTGATGTTGGAGGTCTTGGTACATCTTTTTCACACCAGGGTGTCCCTCTAAAGAGGCAGTATAAATCTCCCTTAAAGACCCCCTCCTGCAATGTCACGGGTAGAACTTTGTTCCATCTAAAAAGAAAAACATCCACCCAACCTTTTTAATATCCACTAGGAGCATGCCCTGTGGACTTATAAGTATTTAATGTCTCACAGTTGGTTCCCCCAGACTTTTCCTCCCTAACACGCTGTAATTGTGGAGGTTTCACAACCATCGATGAGAGGTAAGCTATATAAGATCCATACATGAAGGATAACTATAATGAGCACAATTAATATGACACCTTCTTTAATAGTTTCATACGATATCTCTTACTTAGAGAATCCTCCACCACATTCCCCATCCCAGGAGTATTGAAAATCTCAAATTCACTGTCCTATAGGAACTCTAACAATTTCCACAATCTTGTGTTCAAATCCTTATGTGAAGAGAGATACATTAAAATATTATGATCATAGTAGAATATAGAGAGATTTCCCATAAGGTAGTGTCTCAAAATATTCAATGCAAAGACTACCTCTACCCAGTCAACATCGTGGGTCATGTTGATCTTCTCAAGTGGCCTCAACTTTTGCGAACCATAGGTAATCCCCACATTATTTGACATTAAGAACCAACCAAATCTAGTCGCTATTGCATTATATAGCACTACATACTGGAATACATCCCCTGAAAAGCTCATGATCAGAGTGGTCGTGAAACTCTTCCTCAATTTATGATAATCATACCGGCACTTCTCTATCCACATGAAGGTCTACCCCATTTGAGTCAATGATTTCATAGGTGCATATATACATGGGAAATGAGGTATGAATCACTAGAATTATCCTGCTATCCCATGGAATCACTGCACCACTTCCACCCTTCTAGGTGGCTCCCATGATAACATTACTTCCACATTGGATGGGTCCACTACTACTCTATCATATGAGATAAAAGACCCAAAATGTGGAATGCATTAATCCAAAACTAGATCTTTGAGAGATTCCCAAAAAGCAGGTTCTCTTGGAGTACATTAGAACCATTATTAGGTTCCTCGTGTGCTCCTCCTAAGACACCAAGTATAGAAGGATGTTGTCAATGATGTCCACTACAAACCGGTCTATATATGACTAGATGATCTAGTTCATGTGTCCCATGAACACTGCTAAAGAGTTTGACACACCAAAGGTCATCAAAAAGTACTCATGAAGCTATGTGGGATACATTTGATATGATGGTGGTGATATCATTTTCATCATGGGGGTGTTAAACGATGCAGAAGTTGATCACACATTGGGGTGGTAATCCAAAAACACCTTCTAAAAACACATCCTCATACTCAACCAATACTACTGGGAACTGAGAACACACAACATATTCTAATTCAAGGGAACGTATATCCAACTCATGAGTGATTGGTTGCACGTTCTTATGGCAGAGACCATCCTATGCTTCTTGTGATTCTTTTTCACTAAAAATGGAAAAAACCATCTCATCACTATGGGAACATTGCACCCGTAACCTAAAACATTCAATCTGGGCATGGATTGAAGATAGCCCATCTATATTAAGAATGATTTTCTAAGGCATCAGCTATTCCACCAATATGTTCCAAGTGAAACTCTAACCTCCATGGGTATTATCAAAATTTTGTAAAAGGTGTGTGATCACAAAGTATCCTCCCAACGGTGTCTCCAAGCATAAGGATTGTGTCAATGGTTCATCAAGAATATCAAGGTCTCGTACAAGGTATTTGGCGAGGAAAGAATGACTGGAACAAGTGTCTATAAGTATGGGAGATAAGGTTGAAAAGACATATATTGTACCTCAGATCATCCTGGGAGTCCCTAGGTTGTACGCTTTGATCTAATGTAGGAGCCCCCTCCTCTTTACTCCATCTCATGATCTTAGAGTGCATCTCTTGGGGTGGTGTTGTTAGTATTTCCAAACACCCTCAACCTACTAGTGATCTCCTAGATCCTTTTCAACATCCAATGACTAGAGGATCTATTTGGTCCACTCATTTCCTCAACCACGGTGGTCCATCCACCGCCTCCAGGTCATCTGCTCGATGAGTTGGACATTCTCTAGTGAGATTTCCACTATTGTTACATTTGCTGAATCACCTCTTCATATGATGACTAGATATAGCTTGAGATCCCTGGACTATATACCCCCTATCTTGAGACCTCCTATGACATCTCCCACATCCATATCCCTTCGTATGATGTCGGCTCACTGCAACTGAGGTCTCTACACATATCTGCCTACTTTTGATTTTCACTGGCAGAATTATCACAATAAAGAAGCTCTCGACCAAAAAATCATTCCCAACCACTCCATCATAAATTTTAATTTATAGACTTATGATAATTGACTGGATGTCGTAATGTATACCTCACTCGAAGGTCCGAGCCATAATTTACTGATCAATGACCATATCCATCGAGTACATAGAGAGGTTGGAGAACCAACATGAATAGTCAGCCACTGTCAAGATACACTATGTGGGATGATGAAGCTCTTGTATATCCACTGAACACAATGTAATATGAGATAACTCGTCACTAAAAAGTTTCTCAAACTCCTTCCATGAATGTGTGGCCTCGTCGTGAGTCTGTATGGTCAAAATCTACCTTATCCACACTGAACCATAAAAAAGTCTCCCTACCAGTATCACCATATGGTCTACTAGTGTCTTCATTATATGAAAACCTCTGGTCACTGCCTCATGCGAGTAATCAGACGCATGAGGTTCTAGATCACCATAGAACCATATGGGTCTCTGTCTCTGAAACTCATGGTGCATGATTAGCATGATCTCATCTTCTTCTGGTACTATAGGTACCACATGATTGTCCACTACTGATGGTATATCTGGTGGACCACCAAGAGGTAACCCCTAAGGAACTGGCCCCTGCATTAAAATCATTTCACTGAGGGGGGAATCCTCATGATCATGTATCTAAGTACTAGAAGGTATTCATGTACGAGGCTTGCTAAAAAAATATGAACCCCATTCAATGAATATGATTCGATAGCTAAATCAATAAGGACATAAAAACACAACCCATTCTTAAAATATTCATGTACAATTATTATTTCATCTTGAAACATTTTTTCTCATGTAATGGATAAACAATCACGTTATCAGGGTCCTGGTGTATGGATACATCAGCCGCCCGCATCAACACTAGTGTCCTTGGTATGAATTTCAAACTCAAAAAAGTTAACCATATTTACTACAAAAAAAATCACACAGACTCTTGGTCCTAAGGTATAACCAAACACATCTGATACCACTCTATTATGACCCATCGAAGTTGGTCCCATTCCATGACACCCCAATCCCAATTCTAAAAGTCTAGGGGTAGCAAACTAGCACCGAGTAGGAATATCATTAACAAGGGGGGCATTGAAAATATACATGTTCACATGCACACATCTCCATTTGCAAAAAATCTAAAATGTATAACCCACTAAGGATAAAAAAATTAATGCATTCTACTAAATCCAAATAATTGAGTACTATAGGAAAGAAATGTGTAGTAATGGAAACTGGGCCAGACTATAAGCTCATCAAAAGAAAGAGTCTAAAAATTATAATTTACAACCGGTAAACAAGATAGGTATTGGGACTGTAGATCGAATTCATAGGAACACCTCTTCTTATATAGAACACCCAAATATCTCTTTGTCCTTGGTCCAATTTGGACTCTGTCAAAAGGATTCCCATCTACACATGTCACAACATGTGAAGGAAAAACCTATGTAGCGGTGAGAATAAAAATACCCAGTAGGACACCACAAAACCAAAAAAAAACTTCAACAATGGTAAAACCCCCACTACATAGTAGATGCCTAGAATACATATAAAAAATATCCAAATATTCACAAACCTATACCCATAGTCTAGAGGTAAGTCACACTTATTTTATAGACATGATAGGGATCCACTTCATTGATTCCATGAATAACTCATCTAGGAGAACATTCACTTGAGCCCAATAGCACTAAGGACATCCGCCAGAGAAGTACTATTCATCTAGAACCATCATGAGAGAGAGAAGTGTACACTAATAGATGTGATGATAGAATATTATAAACTAACTCTTAGAGTACTGACTCCAGAAGCGGGATGATCACAACACATGGATGAGGATAACTTTCGGGGCCTGACATATACCAGAACTCATCCGGATTCACCTAATAAGTAGTATAACCACGTCTCATATGATTGGTCACGTCGATACCTGACTCTACCTAGAACTCAAAATGGATATAAGAACATTATTTGGGCCTCTTGTGTTGGATTTCGTGACTATATCCTATAAAATCCATCTAAAGGGACCATACTCTTGTGAATAAGAAATCATACAAACTACCCTTCATAAGAAAAAACAAGGGAACCAACCCTAATAAAACATGCTCTATATATAGTGTAAAGGAGATAAAGGCATGTTGAATGTTATAAAAGGCATCTAGTAGGGTCACAAAACATCTTTCATAACCCTGGGTACTACATGTTAACAGTGGTCTATGTCATTTAAAACATGTCACGTGGAATATGGGTACACACAGTGTAGAAGGGTCACACACCATGTCCCTACAATTGGGGGCCACCCATGTACTATGGTTGTGTGCCAGTATATTGTGTTAACTTGTTTCTTCATAATCGTATACCAATACATGGGGTTATCAAAGCAACTGACTAAGTAAATCCTTGTGGTGGGGTACATGACATGTAGGCACCCATGTACTCCACCCCATGTTCGTGTATACATTGATATACACACCAAGTTCTGAGGAATGTCCTACATGTCATGTGAGAGGTTTCACAAACAGTGTGTCACTTCACTACATCCTAAAACTCTAGCTACCACTCGGTGGGTCACACACACCGTGTATCATGGGATACACTCCATGTTCATCATTATTTTCAAGAATACCTAGTTTCAACAACATTCTTCTTTCTCGCTGCTCTGACCATCAATTATGGTTGCACCTCGTAATGAATCTTCAAATATGAAGTCACCTAGTAACGCCATCACCGATTCGGTATGTTTCTGGCCTCTAATATGCCCGGATATCCATCCTACTGAATAATTCTTGATGAAATATATCATCCTAAATTCTCTAATATGTATGTCACCATCATCTTCCCAGCTCCACTAGGATGTCACGATGCTAGATCTATGATTTTATATTATTGCACCATACCTCGAATTCCAATGATCATCCATTCATTACCTCATGAAGAATGAACAACGTGTTGTGATAAAGGGGTAATGAGTCACATATAAATAACTTGTGAAATGAACCTTGACCATTTTTAATTATAGACAAGATCTTTTCCATTAGAATGATCTGGAATCTAAATAATAATAGATTGAATCACCCAAATCAAAATCAAAATAAATCCTTCCTAAAAGAATGATCAAACCATGGGCTGACCTATTTGTGGGTTGATCTGTGTCCATCATTAATTAAAATAATGGGGAAATAATGAATTAAAACTACACACCCTACCTAAGGGTTGGATCATTCGTTGAAGAATATCATTCTTCATGTCACTATCATTGGTGAAATTTTCCAAAGTGTTGTTTTCCGCTCCCAGATCCAAGGCTATGTCCTCATTTTCTGTCAAGATATTACTTTATGTTCTCTCCAGAGCCTCCATTAAATTTTCAAGATTTATGAACCTTACTATTAGATACTAACTATTTTAAAATAACAAAACGAGTCAAGGTGCTATTATGTTACATTATAATAAAATAAATACATAATTTATTTTGTTTCATTAAAACGTCTAAAAATTTACATTCACTGTCGACCCGCACTAGATGATGTTAGTCAACACCTTGGCTAAGGAAACTGCTCTAAACTCAATGATAACCTTAGATTTCAGATCTAGGATATTGTTTAGATGTTATTCTTCTTTTTCCAAAAAACCACTTGTACATGATATATAATATATTTAACAAGTTTTCTATATTTTGATCATTTATTGTAGGCTCATAGGGCCCCAGAATCACATGTCGTGTTAGCACATGGACTCAAATTAATTCGATATAATATTGAAAAATAATAAAAAGAAATAATAATGGACATTACATTATCCTTGTCTTATGTAATGGTTTCTATTCATTTAATGTCTCCACACATAGGTATTATATGAACATATGTGTTATGATTGATTTATGATGAATTATGATTCTTATTATTCATAAATATTCAAATGTGAATTTATTATTGAAAAAAATCATGTTTTTGATCTTTCTCAATTTGGGTATGAACATTTTATGTTATAGTCAATATTTCATTCCCCTCTTCTTATCTTATCCTTTGATATTTTCATAAATTTATAACTCCAATGTTTACCATTACTGAGTATCTGAACACACCAATTATTTATTTTAGATCCCCCATTTTACAAAGAAATATTTTTGAAGTTTATGAATACATAATGTACTATATTTTAATGTAATTTTGAGAGATACTAAATTTCATTTACTAAATTATATGATTTTTATCTAGTAACCAAATACTATAAAAAATTATGGTTTTTTAAAAACCCTTAGGGTTGGTATATTTATAAAATAAAATTATACTGTTTTGATAATAATTTTGTATTTTCTCTATTAAACATATGTTTTCATAAAATAATGAGTCATGATTTAGAAAATCTATAAATGATTTGTCTAAATTATGTGTCATTACATGTTGATTATTGATTCTCAAGCAGTTATTTTTTTTGGTCAATGGATGAACCTTAAAGAATCATTTTAATGAAGAATAATATGGAAAATGAAATGATATTCCAACTATGTAGCTAATTGATATGGGAGACATGATACATAATCATAATGATATGATCGAAAAACAATTTATGGCAATGAATCAGGGTGAGTTTCCAAATGATCAATGAATGGAACAACGTATCATTGAATCTTTCATAAGGAAATATCCACCTTCTTTTAGGGGATATTCTGATCCACTAGTGGCTGAGATATTGATCAACACCATTGATAAAATATTTTGTAGTTATATAATTTTCAATACATGAAAACTTTTCCTAACTATTTATGATAGAACCATAGGTGTCAACTCCTAAAAAAGAATTTATTTATTGTTTTTGTCAATATACAATGGGTTTAAATGGGATTTTTCATGATATTTGATCTTTTTTATTCAGTGGGTATTAGTGCAGATATTGGAATCATTTTCTAGTGTTTTCCAACTTTCTATATCACAAAATCTAGAGGAATGGGTGTGCATTGAATATAATGGATTTCCAGGACTCTCTCATTATAAATATGGAAAAGGAATGGTGTTAGTAATGATTTATGTTTTGAAAAGATGTGGATATTCATGAAAGAATCTTGGTTGGTGAATGTTTTACAGTCACTAAAAGTGGTTTTATGAAGAATGATAGGGGTGTGATGAAAGGATCACAATCTATGTGAATATGAGAAGCTTTAGAAGAGGAATAATATCACTAACCATTCATGAAGAAAAAATATTCACCAACATGAATGAATAGGTTCACCAAAACAATGTTGTGATCGTGAAATATTCCCATAGAGCCAATGTCCCAAATCGGCAGCCACGTATCAACTGAGACATGAAGAGAATTTGGGAAAAGGCTGAATTGAACTTATTTCATGAAGCTATTACAAAATGGTAAATCTTCATAAATCATGAAATATTAACCATATCATTCATCACAAAAAAAATAATTCTTAAGAACTAATTGAAACATTGGAATTTTAAAAAATTGTGTTTTGTAGAGACAAAGAGTTTTGAGATAGATTGGATTTCCACAAATCGTGGGATCTTTGTGATGGTTTGGAGTTTCACAATGGCTGGTAGATTCATGAAGGATGGTATATTCACCAAATAATGTATTTTAGTGTTGGATGATTCATATTCGAATAAAAAATGGTGTTATTTGAAGGATGGAGCAGTAAATAGGGTACTTTTGTCAATATATTGTTTTGAACATCTGGTTTGAGTGAATAGTTCATTAATGTGTATCCTTTAGGGAATATGGTGTAAGAAGAGTCACATGATAATCAGGGAAAAGGATTATGTGCCCAATTTATTGAGGATATATTCATGTAGATAAATTGAGTTTGACTTCACCCAATGCATTGATAAATTGGGGTACAATGGATGTGATCCGAGGGAGGTAGTGTGGTATCCCTAAAATTTTTATGAATGTTGTCATCCTTGCTTAGAGTGACCTTGTATGATGATTTTGAATACAAAATATCTAGTGAAGAAGTGTGGATTATGGTATGAATCAAACACTGATATCATATTATCCTTAGACTAGACCTTAGTGGTAAACCATTTAAAACAATTGTGGATTGATTCTATTTCTATATATGGGTGTTTAATATTTTCATGATGCCCGAAAATAAATTAAACAAGTTCCTACAAATGTTGGTAAAATAATAAGAACTTTTATTGGACACATTTACACCATGATTACCCCCTCACCTATAAGGGAATTCTAGAGTCCTATATGTTATATCAAATGGTACATGTTATATGTGTCTAATATTTCCCCATTTTTTTTCATGGACAATTGAGTTAATGTTTGGGGTTTTACCCTTTTGAGGGATGTAAATTATAGATTTGGAATAATATAATGAGATATAATTAGAAATATCTTATGGTAGAAGTTATCTCGGCATCATTTCTATTTATTTAAGAGAGTGTTGTGCTATCTCTTTCAATGATAGATATTGATAGGAAATTTATTGATGTAGATTCCAAATCTCAATGTTCTCTTACTACACCCTGATTTGATCAAGTCTATTTAATGGTGATGAGCTGAACTATATCCATTTCCATGTGGGATATTTTAGAAACTAAATTAATATCAAGGGTACTGAAAAATAAATTATGGTTGGGAAGCTTTTTATATTTCATGAATATGGAGACAGTTAATTATTCTTTATAAGGATTAGAGGAATCATTGAATGATCAATGACATAAATTTATAGGAAAATGTGGAATTGGATGAAATATAGTAACATAGGATGTTGTAAATGATGTGATCCAAATAAAAGAGAAGTATAAATATGGAAATATCAAAAAGGAATATGATGCCTTAACAGATATAGTTTGGATCCAAATAGGGAAGAGAGATGAAAATTATCCTCCATTATACAGAGAGTATCTCTAGTAAAGTTCCTATTAAAAATAAGGGTATACGTGGATGACATGATGTAAAAAGATATATCCTCTTTTGAAATGTTCAATTTTGTGTCTTTCTGGGCCATAATATTTCATACTATGAAGAGACATGGGGATATCTAGATAGGGAATCACCTGCAAGTCAACAAGAGATAATGAGACTACATCCTTCATCATATTAAAAAAATAGTTTATGTGTATTGTTTTACTATTCTATAATTTTCTATAATGTTATTCATTTCATGTAGAATAATGGTTGGTGAAAAATATATTGATGTATGAGACATGTCAATATTTTTCAACCAATTAGAATTACCCTTGAAAATAAGTATTATACTCTGGAATAATAATATGAGTATGATTCATCAATGATTTTTGAAAATATGTTGGAATTTACATATTTTTTCTCCACTCATTCAGGTATCTCATGGAAGGAAATATTGATGATTTAGAAATCCAACCTAAAAAACACACTTAAAGCTAAACTAAATAGTATTAATTGGATTCTTGATAGGGGATTCTCCTCCAACATGATAGGAAATGTAAATTTGTTAAAAAAAAATATAATTGGATTAAGGAACTGTGATACTCCACCATGATGGTTCCTTAAAAATCCAAGGCAGTTGAAATGTAGAATTATTAAATAATGGAATAATGAAAATAGAGGTACTCTACATGGAAGGTTTTCATCACAATATCTAGAGTCTGAGTTAAATCTATGAATCTGAAATGGTAGTGAGATTCAATTAAAAGAGGGGAATCATAAATTGGAATAAAGGTAAATGAATCATGAAAGGATTCATGAAAAATGTTAGTCTATACCACGTAGCACCCAAATAAAATACCATATTATTTAACAATAAAGAGGACAAAAACATATGAAACTAGAGGCTGGGTCATATTTTCCAAAAAATCATGTAAAACAAATCCAAGATAGAGGCTTATGTCAATATTACCAATTATAATAATTATCATGGAAAGAAATATGAAGATTTCATATGAGGAAGGATGATCCAAAATTAATAATAGTTTAGGAATAAAAGGTCATCCAAACTACATAATCATGTCCACATTGATTTGTGTGGTCCAATTAATTTCAATGACACATATGGAGGGAGGTAATTCAATAATTTTATTTATTATTAATTTATAATGGAATGTGTGATGTTTATTTAATGAAAATGGTACGTGATAGAGAACTTGAATTGATACCTTTGAAGAGTTGATAATGAAACGAGCACACAATAAATATATTATGATCTCAAAATAGAACAAAATTATTATCCATTGATTTTGAATATTTTATTTAAAAAAGGGTTCTAGAATGAGGTGTCATCAGTGAGGAAACAAAAAATATTATCGCTATTGAACGTATAAATTTTTACTTGAATAACATGGTTGGAACTATGTTAATTGAGTGTTTTGTTTAGGACCATTACTCAAAATAGACTATCCATGTTTTCATATACACTCCTGATAATATAATGCTATTTATAAGAGATTACATGAAACCATATGAGATATTTCATAGATCAAATCCCCCACAAATGTATTTTTTGTGTTATTGGAAGTAAATTTTTTATCTAAAACAAATAATGAAATAAAGGAAATTATGGTCATTCAGTAGATGTGGGAATGTTCCATGGGTACTCAATTAAGGGTAATGTATAAAAATACAAAAATAATAATCATAGAATAATTGTAGAATGAAATTATGTCAAAATCGTTGAGGATGATACTATGAAACACACTTCAAAATTAAATATAGATTTCATAGAAAATGATGTATAAAGGGGAAGAGGGACATATTATAAAAAAATAATATTTGGAAGGATTTACTAACATTCATAGTTTTCAAAAGGATAATGATTCAAAAGTTGAATCATAAAAGGAAACCATAACTAAAGAATCCTATCAGAACAACATAGGATAAATAAATGAGCATTGTTTTAATAATCCAACATTTTTTGGATTAAGTACTCAAAAAAATAGATAAAGAGTGTGGGGAATGAAGAACATTTTTATAACCTATAAAATGTTGAGTAACCCAAATTTTAAGAAGTGGGGAAGGATGAATCATTGGTTAAATTCATGAATGATGAACATGATCAGAAAGAAAAAAAGGCATAGGATATTCTAAAGAGAATATATAATGACAATGTAAATGGAAAAAAGAGGGTCCATAATTTTTTTTTAAATAAGGGAAATGTAATAAAAAATGAATGATTTTTTGTAAAGGCTATAAAAATATTCAAGGCATAGATTTTGATGAAACGTTTTCTCTAGTAGCTCAATTGGATTCGATTAGACTGCAATAATCCATGTAAATTCAAGGAGAGGAAAACTATATCAGAATGACATCAAAAAATCATTATTAAATGGTGAATTGAATAAGAATAAAATATTGGGGAATTAGTGGTATTTGTTATACAAAACCTAGAAAAAAGGTTTGTATTTTATAAAAGGTTCATCATGGAGTAAAATAGGAACCACCAACATGGTATTCTCGGCAATATACTAATCTAATGAAGAATTGTTTTTAAAAAGGTGGTTTCTATGATAATCTCAATGTGAATAATTCTAAATTAAATCAATTTATAGTTCATGTTAGTGATGATTATATATATTTTTGGGAAGTTGGAATGGATATGTTGAAAAATTTTCTATGAAATTGAAATAAATATATGAAATGTCTATGATGGGTGAACTCACATTATTTTAGTATATAGTCAATTCAATGTAACTACACCTTCCTTTTTTAGTAATGGTTTTCAATATACCGTCTGATGAAATTAAAAATCCATCATTCTATACCAACTTCAACTTTGAATATGGTTGGGGAAAATATAGAAATCATGAGAATGGGAAATCATTAGATCAAAATACTTACAAGAGGATCATTGTAATCATATTATAATTTAATGCAACATGTCTAGATATTGCCTTTTCATTGGGTTTAGTAGAACACATCAATGTAATCTGAATTATGAGTATTTTCCAGCAGTTAAAAGATTCATGATATACAATCAAGATAATAACAACATTATCTTATCCTTTGTAGAAGGGTGATAAAATGAATTATTACCATTTTTAGATTTTTAATGGGATGGAAATATAGTGGATTTATTTTTTACAACTGGGGGTGACTTATTTATTTTATTTTGTGTGTTGGTTAAGAAAGAAATAAGAAATAAAATCTCTTAGTATGAATGATGTTGTGTATATCTATTTGAAAGAGGCATTCCCACAACTACTGTGATTTAAAAAACTAACTCTTTTTGGTGATGAGGTGAAATAGCGAATAATGATTCATTGTGACAATAAGAGAATAGTTATTCTTATGAAAAATCTTGTTCAACACACATATCAAGCATATTGACATTGGATAACAGATCATCATTGAAAAACATAAACAAGGTGTGACTAACATGGATCATGTGGGAACTATTGATCAAGTGACTTAAATTTTGACTGCAAATTTCACCACACCAATGTTCCCAAAACATCAACTGAACATCTTTGTACACCCACCTACCATTTCATAAGGAGGTTATAGTTTTTCAATTCACCCCATTTTTTCAACTGTTTTAATCTATTTGTGGGTGTGATGATGTTATATTGGGGATATTGTATTTAGGGGGATGTTTCTGTGAATACTAAATTCCCATTATAGTTTCTTTTGGTTTATTTCCAAAGGGTTGTAATGAAATTCAATGAATTAAAGGATAGGTGGACACGTCGGTGGTCTATAAGGCTTGAAAATATATTTTTATTCTCAAATTTCATACCCTCATATTTTTTTCACAAAGACTTAGAGTGATGAATGAGTTATCTAATGCCACGAGGTTTTTAAAGAGGTTGTTTTTTCATTGAATTAATCTTATGATTTCTATCAAACCAAAATGTGGAGACTTTTTGATCCAAGAGTTTTCAAAGAAGGAAGCATATTGTACGTTGTTTTTTCATAAACTATATTATGTTTAATATGGAGTTTTAATCCAAATAATCTATTTATGTAGGTGGATTTAATATTTCATAGTGTTTTCCAAAAATTAGGATATCAAAATCTTTATAAATAGGTGAGATTCATGAAGAATATATTACAAGGACTGAATTTTTAAAAATAGGAAAATAATGTGATATTTTGATGATTCATGTTTCACAACAAAGTCGTTCTTCCGGAAAGAATGTGTTTTTTTGAAATATTAATGATTCAAAAAAATTGGTTCTATGAAGAATGGATGTGGCATGATGGAATGATGATATTCGATGAAACTATGATAATAAATATGAGTGGAATAATTTCAATAATGTTTCTCAAGGAAAAGGATCCTCCCAAATGAGAATGAATAATTTCACAAGAAGGCCATGGTAATCATGAAATATTTTTTAAGAGGTGATTTCTCTTAATAGAAATCTATTATCCTTTGAAGAGAATAAAATAATTTTGGAAAAAAGGTTATTTTATCTAATTTATTGAAGATATTATCAGAAGGAAATTATTTTGTGAATCTAGAAGCCCTAATGATAAGAAGAATCATGAATGTAATGGTTAAGAACTAATTTTAACATAGGAATGTCAGAAAATAGAGTTTTTTGAAGATTTAATGTTTCATGATTGTAGGGAATTCCATGAAATATGGGATATTTTTGAAGCATATGAGTTCCTTAAGGACTCGAAGTTTCAGGAACACTGCAGGGTTTGATAAATTATGTATGTTCACAATGGCATGAACATATTTTAACCCAATAGGGTGTTTTGTGAAGGAGGTACATTCATGAAGGGTTCACACAAGAAAATATAGTTTTGAACATCTAGTATGAGTGAATAGTGCAGTAATGTTCATTATTTCAGGAATATGGTGCATGAAGATTCTCATCATAACCAAGGACAAAGACATGTGTGGCAAATCTATTGTAGTGACCATCAATTTAATAAACTCAGTAATACTTCACCCATGAATGTGATCACAGGGGGTTAATGAAGTGATCTAGGTTAGGCCTTCAGTTATTCTTAATGATGATGCAATAGATGTTATCCTAACATGGAGTGATCATGTCTTATCTTTTGTAATACACTATATTTAGTAATGTGTTGAGGATTTTTTTTATGATTGACACACTATCAGCATATTCTCCATGAACTATCCATACGGTTGATTCATGTATAACTTATGTTTCATGTTTCTATTTCTGTATATAGGTGTATTATATTTTCATGATTCCATCATAAAAATATTTTATCTTCCTATAAATGTGGGGAAAATAACATTTTCATTGAATGAAAAAGATGACACCAAAATTCATCCCTCCCCTCTCAGGGTTTTCTAGGGTCATATAAGTGGTACTAGAGTGTATAGGTTATAGTTGATAAACGTATCCTTTTTATTGGTTTTATGGATAATTTAGTGAATGTTATGATAGTTCTAATTTATTACGGAATTTAATTCTAGATTTTGAATAATATAATGAGGTTTGATCATGATAACTTGGGATGGAAATTATCTTTTCCATAGATCAAGGGATTTAGGTTACTGTTGTAAAGGGTATTTCTATGACTAAAACAGACATAGAAATTTCATGATACCTATGCCAAAGATAATAATTATCTTATGAAATAACTCGATGATAAAATATATTTTATAGTTATTAAATTCATAAAATCCATTACTATGAAGGGTATACAATAAACATGATCAAAATCAAGGGAAATGAAGAAGAAATATTAGTTTAGAAAGCTTTCACATAAATTGATTATAAAAATAGTTTATAATGATTCTGAAGGAGTAATGAAATTGTTAATTGATCAAAGATTTATATTTGTGGGAATAAGTGGAATTGGATGTTATATATATTCATAAATAGCTGGAAATAGGATGATGCAATTAAAAATGAGACAATCATTTGGAAATATAAAAAATGACCATGATGTCATAACAGAGTTTGTTTTTAGATAAACAAAAAAAAAGTAAGATGAAAATTTTCCTCAATTATCTTGAGAGGATATTTGGTAAAATTCCTATATAAAAAATTGTTTCTATATATAGGATTGGAAATGATAAGATATTTTCTCTTATGAAATTTCAATTCTCTGTCATTCTAGGTCATACCCTATCATAGTGCGAATATGATTCGAGCTATCTTGATGTTAAGAAACTGGAAGTTAAAAAGGAGATTGAGAAATTTTCCTTCATCATATATAATAAATAATTTCAATTGATATTATTTTCACCTATCTAATATTATCTGTAAATATATACATTCCTTGTAGAGGAATGGTGGGAACAATAACTACATTACTCTTTGACAAGTCAATATCGGTAAACCAACCAGAATGAAAAATGAAAATATGTATTCTCATATTTAAGATGAATAAGAGTATGATTGAACCATACATTTTCAAATGTGATTATAAATTCCATAATTTTCTTCTACTCAATCAAATATCTCATGGATGTAAAAGAAGATGATTAAGAATGAAAACCCCGAAAAAATTTCATGCATGAGTACAAATAAAAGTTGAAACTAGATTTTTTATAATGGATTCTCATCCCAAATGATAAGAAATATAAATTAGTTGAATAATTATAAGAAAATGGTTGAGGGGATTGTGATATTAAACAATGTAAGTGGCTTAAAAATCAATGGTTGTAGAGATACAAATTTTGAAAATGATTATATAATGAATGAAAAAGTAATCTATATGGATGGTTTGTGTCAAAATATTATGAATGTGAGTGAAAATTGTGACTTATGGTTGGTAGTATCATTCAATCAAAAGGGTTTCACCATAAATGTGATGAAATTTAATTATTTCATGAATGTCCATAAAAATATTATAATTTATACTAGGTATACAATAAATAAAACACTTGTTTCGTAAAAAATAATGAAGAAAACATCTTATAGCACTCGAGGGTGGGTCACATTAATCAAAGGAGTGTTGAAAATATATCCAAGATAAATTATATTATCATCATTCCCAATCTCATGTTTGATCGAGAAAAGGCAGACGATTCTTTAGTATGAAGAAATATGATCCATATTTCATATCCTTTGAGGAATAAAAGGTCATCAAATCTACTTTATATTTTTAGCATAGATGTTTGATGAATAAAGATTGTTTACAGAACATATGGATAAAGGTACATCATTATTCTTATTTATTATTATACTACAATTTATGTGTGACTTTTATGAATTAAAAAAAAGTGATTGACTCTATGGAAAGATATCTCCAATGATTTGAGAATGAGACCCACTGCCTAATCAAGATATTATGAAATGAATATGTAGTAGAATTCACATAAATAGAATATGAGAATTATCTCAAAAATTATGGTATCTGGAATGAGGTTTCATTAGTTATAAATCCTAAATAAATGGGTTCATTGAATTTACAAATTAGCATGTCAATAATTTGGTCATAACTATGGTGATTGTGATTTATGTTTCTCACCCTTGATGGAAAGTGGATTTCCTAGTTGTGTTGTGTAATAAAAATTAAACTACACTATTTATACGAGAGAACCAGATAACATATGATATATTTCTTTGAAGAAATCCCTCACTAAATAATTTTAATCTTGTTATATGTAAATGTTTTTTCTGAAACAAAGAAGGAAAAAAAAGAAATTATTGTGATCCTGCATGTGAGGAAATGTTCCTTGGACAATCAATGAATAATAAATCAATGAAATGATACAATAATTTTATTAGAATTATTTTTCAATGAAAAAATGTCAAGATCCTTGAAGAAAAAGCTACGAATAACACAAGGAGATCGTATATATATAGGATTGAATATGAATTCAAAATTGGAAGAGGGTCAGATTGAAATAAAAAAACTATGGAAGGAGTTTGTAACATTCAAGGTTATCAAAAGGATGAGGATTCAAAATTAGAACTATGACAGGAAACTGTGGATATATAAACTCAATAAGAACATTACATGAGAAATAGAAGAGTAGAAATTGTCAAAACAACATCATTAGAGATTGGGATGCACCTACACATTCAAAAATAATGAAGAATAAAGAACATTATACTCTCCGATAATGTATGGAACCAACCACATTTTATGAAGAGGTTATAAAAGAATCAAGGGTTATGTTCATTAATGATGCACCATATCAAATTATCAAAAACCAATCATGGGATCTTATTAGGTGATCGTAGAATCAGAATAGTGTTGAAAAAAAGTGAATCTTTTAAAAAAATTGATGATCTGGGAAATGTAATAAGAAACAAGGCACACATGGTTAGTAATGTATATTGATATATTGAAGAAATTTTTAATGAAGAATATTTTTATCGAGCAGTTTAATTATAGTGGATCAGAACCTTCCTAGTAATAATAATTAAATGTTGATATAATTTTTATCATAAGGATGTCAACACTGCATTCATTAATTTTGTTCAGAAATAAGATGACTACATTGAACAAATAACGTTATTTTTTATTTGAAATGATGAAAAAATGCTTTATAGATTAAATAATGCTTTCTATTGTATCAAACATGGACCACGAAAATGATATTATCTACTAGATTCATATATGAAGAAACTACAATTTGAAATATGATATATCAATAATAATATCACTATGATGAATTCTCATGAAGATCATCTTCAGGTGCTTGTTAATAACCTTGATATTATATTTGGTGGGAAAATTCAAGGATCAGTTGAAAAACATTCTAATCACATCAAATCATAATTTTCAATTTCTTTGATTGGTGAACTCAAATTCATTTTGGGGATTCTAGTGATTCAAAAGATGGGATACACCTTCATTTCTCAATAAATGTATAGATGGGATCTTCTGATGAAATTTAATATGCATGACTCCAAACTAATGTTTACTCAGATTTTGGTTGGGAAAAAACATAGAGAGAATGATAAATACAAATCTATATACCCCACCTTGAATGGGAGGATCATTATATTCTTGTTATATATGATTGCAATAGATCCAAATAATATCATTAAAATATGATTAGTAACTCTCATCCAAAATAATTTGAAGGAATATTATTTTTCAGTAGATAAAAAATTTATGAGATTTAGTGAATGTTATGTTATTTGTAATTTATTATGGAATTGAATTCTAGATTTTGAATAATATAATGAGGTTTGATCATGATAACTTGGGATGGAAATTATCTTTTCCATAGTTCAAGGGATTTAGGTTAGTGTTGTAAAGGGTATTTCTATGACTAAAATAGACATAGAAAATTCATGATCCATATGAAAAAGATAATAATTATCTTACTAATGAACTCTATGATGAAATATATTTTATAGTTATTAAATTCATAAAATCCATGTCTATGAAGGGTAAACAAGAAACCTGATCAAAATCAAGGGAAATGAAGAAGAAATATTAGGTTAGAAGGCTTTCACATAAATTGATTATAAAAATAGTTAATCATGATTCTGAAGGACTAATGAAAATGTTAATTGATCAAAGATTTATATTTGTGGGAATAAGTGGAATTGGATGTTATATAGATACATAAATAGATGGAAATAGGATGATGCAATGAAAAATGAGACAAGCATTTGGAAATATAAAAAATGACCATGATGTCCTAACAGAGTTTGTTTTTAGATAAACAAAAAAAAGTAAGATGAAATTTTTCCTCAATTATCTTGAGAGGATATTTGGTAAAATTCCTATATAAAAATTGTTTCTATATATAGGATTGGAAATGATAATATATTTTCTCTTATGAAATTTCAATTCTCTATCATTCTATGTCATAACCTATCATAGTACGAATATGATTGGAGTTATCTTGATGTTGAAGAAACTTGAAGTTAAAAAGGAGATTGAGAACTTGTCCTTCATCATATATAATAAATAATTTAATTTGATATTATTTTCACCTTTCTAATATTATCTGTAAATATATACATTCCTTGTAGAGGAATGGTGGGAACAATAACTACATTAATCTTTTACAAGTCAATATCAGTAAACCAACCAGAAAGAAAATTGAAAATATGTATTCTCATATTCAAGATGAATAAGAGTATGATTGAACCATACATTTTCAAATGTGATTATAAATTCTATAATTTTCTTCTACTCAATAAAATATCTCATGGATGTAAAATAAGATGATTAAGAATGAAAACCCCGAACAAATTTCATGCATGAGTACAAATAAAAGTTGAAACTAGACTTTTTATAATGGATACTCATCCCAAATGATAAGAAATATAAATTAGTTGAATAATTATAAGAAAATGGTTGAGGGGATAGTGATACTAAATAATGTAAGTGGCTTAAAAATCAATGGTTGTAGAGATACAAATTTAGAAAATTATTATATAACAAATGAAAAAGTAATCTATATGGATGGTTTGTGTCAAAATATTATTAATGTGAGTCAAAATTTTGACTTATGGTTGGTAGTATCATTCAATAAAAATGGTTTCACCATCAATGTGATGAAATTTAATTATTTCATGAATTTCCATAAAAAATGATAATTTATACTAGGTATACAATAAATAAAACACTTGTTTCGTAACAAATAAAGAAGATAACATCTTATAGAACTCGAGGATGGGTCACATTAATCACAAGAGTGTTGAAAATATATCCAAGATAAATGATATTATCATCATTCCCAATCTCATGTTTGATCGAGAAAAGGCATGCGATTCTTTAGTATGAAGAAATATGATCCATATTTCATATCCTTTGAGGAATAAAAGGTCATAAAATATACTTTATATTTTCAGCATTGATGTTTGATGACTAAAATGTGTTTATAGAACTTATGGATAATGGTACATCATTATTCTTATTTTTTATTATACTATAATTTTATGTGTGATTTTTATGAATAAAAATAAAAAAGTGATTGACTCTATGGAAAGATATCTCCAATGAGTTGAGAATGAGACCCACTGCCTAATCAAGATATTATGAAATGAATATGTAGTAGAATTCACATAAATAGAATTTGATAATTATCTCAAAAATTATGGTATCTGGAATGAGGATTCATTAGTTATAAATCCTAAATAAATGGGTTCATTAAATTTACAAATTAGCATGTCAAGAATTCGGTCGTAACTATGGTGATTGTGATTTATGTTTCTCAGCCTTGATGGAAAGAGGATTTCCTAGTTGTGTTCTGTAATAAAAATGAAACTACACTATTTATAAGAGAGAACCATATGACATATGATATATTTCTTGGAAGAAATCCCTCACTAAATAATTTTAATCTTTTTAGATGTAAATGTTTTTTATGAAACAAAGAAGGAAAACAAGGAAATTATAGTGATCCTGCATGTGAGGAAATGTTCCTTGGGCAATCAATGAATAATAAATCAATGAAATGAAACAATAATTTTATTAGAATGATTTTTAAAAGAAAAAATGTCAAGATACATGAAGAAAAATCTACGAATAACACGAGGAGATCATATATTTATAGGATTGAATATGAATTCAAAATTGGAAGAGGGAAAGATTAAAATAAAAAACTATGGAAGGATTTTGTAAAATACAAGGTTATCAAAAGGATGAGGATTCAAAATTAGAACTATGAAAGGAAACTGTGGCTATATAAACTCAATAAGAACTTTACATGAGAAATAGAAGAGTAGAAATTGTCAAAACAACATCATTAGAGATTGGGATGCACCTACACAGTCAAAAATAATGAATAATAAAGAACATTCTACTCTCCGATAATTTATGGAACCAACCACATTTGAATAAGATGTTATGAAAGAATCAAGGGTTATGTTCAATAATGATGCACCATATCATATTATCAAAAACCAATCTTGGGATCTTATTAGGTGATCGTAGAATTAGAATAGTGTTGAAAAAAAGTGAATCTTTTAAAAAAATTGATGATATGGGAAATGTAATAAGAAACAAGGCACACATGGTTAGTAATGTATATTGATATATTGAAGAAATTTTTATTGAAGAATATTTTTATCGAGAAGGTTAATTATAGTGGATCAGAACCTTACTAGTAATGAAAATTAAATATGGATATAATTTTTATCATAAGGATTTCAACACTGCATTCCTTAATTGTGTTCAGAAATAAGATGACTACATTGAACAAATAGCGTGATTTTTTATTTGAAATGATGAAAAAATGGTTTATAGATTAAATAATGCTTTCTATTGTATCAAACATGGACCACGAGCATGATATTATCTGCTAGATTCATATATGAAGAAACTACAATTTGAAATCGGATATTTCAATAATAATATCACTATGATGAATTCTCATGAAGATCATCTTCAGGTGCTTGTGAATAACATTGATATTATATTTGGTGGGAAAATTCAAGGATCAGTTGAAAAACATTCTAATCACATAAAATCATAATTTTAAATTTCCCTGATTGGTGAACTCAATTTCATTTTGGGGATTCTAGTGATTCAAAAGATGGGATACACCTTCATTTCTCAATAAATGTATAGATGGGATCTTCTGATGAAATTTAATATGAATGACTCCAAACTAAAGTTTACTCAGATTTTGGTTGGGAAAAAACATAGAGAGAATGATAAATACAAATCTATATACCCCACCTTGAATGGGAGGATCATTATATTCTTGTTATATATGATTGCAATAGATCCAAATAATATCATTGAAATATGATTAGTAACACTCATCCAAACTAATTTGAAGGAATATTATTTTTCAGTAGATAAAAAATTTATAAGATTCATTAAAGTTACTCTTAACAATTGATTATACTTTGTAATATGAAGAGATAATGAACTCTCCTATTTTTTATTGACTGTGATTAATATGAGGTGGATAGAATTTCAACATGTGGGGATTCATTCTTCATTGAAAAAAATTTATGGTTTGGTTCAGAATGAAACAAGAAATATCTTATATTAGTATGTTTACTGTTGAGTATATCTCTTTCACAAAGGAATGGACTCATCTATTGTGGATGAAGAAATAAATAACTGATATTTTTGATGAGGTGAAATAGAAAATGGTGATATACAATGACAATAACAGTGTGATAGATCACTTGAAAAATATGATTCAACACACATATACCAAATTTATTAAGATCAAACATAAATTCACTAAAGAAAACGTTCAACATGGTTTGATTAATATTGGTCATGTTGGAACTAACGATCAAGTGGCTGACACCGTGAGAAATCATTTATAAGCACCAATGTTAACAAAAAATGGTTTGATCCTTGGTGTTCAACCACTTCCCATTTCAGATGGAGGTTATAGTTTGTGACCTCATTCTTTTTGTTTTATCTTTTTTAATATATTTTTGGATGTGATAGAGTATAATTTGTAGTATATGATCTTGATGGATGTTTTTTCCTTAATAAGTTCATATTATAATTAATTTATGTTTATTTCTAAAGGTGGAATGAAATTAAGTGAAATTGAGGATTGGTGGACATGTTGGTGGTCTACCGAGGCCTGAAAATATTTTTTTCATTTCTTTTATTATACATGAGGATTTATTCATGAATAATTAGATTTATGGATGAGTTATTAAATTCCATTTAAATTTTTCTTCGAGGTGGGTACATTATTAAATTTATCTTCCAATTTATAATAAACCAAAAGGGGGAGATTGTTTAAGCCAAGGTATTTCACGAGTAGAAATGTTTTTTATTTAGTGTTTTTAAATCCACACTAGTTTAAAAATTGATTTTTTCATGAAAATTGATTTCATTGAGTATGTGGATTTAGTGATGAATGTGGAATCATTTACCAATGTTTTCCAACATTATAGTCTCTCAAAATCCAGAGGAACGTTTGAGCTTTGAAATGCAAGGATTTCCAAGTGTGAATATTTATAAATATAGAAATTTGATGGATTTCAGGAATATATATAATTTTTAAAGGATGTGGATCATCCAGAAGGAATCTAGTTTCATGATTTCTTGATTGTTCATGGAAGAGGATTCGCAAATAAAGGATGAGGTGAAATGGGAAAACATTAATATAAATGACAAAAAAAACATTAGGAACAAAATAATTTAAAAAAAAATCAAAAAAAGTAGCATTAAAAAAATGAATGAAGTGATTTGAAAAAAGGACATGGTGTGTTTGAAAGCATCCTAATGTGGTGAATTCAATAAATAGGGAGATACTCATCAGTTGGGGCACACAAATAATTTGTAAAATTGGTGAATTTTTCTGATTTCTGGAAGATCTTATGGGAAGGTAATTATATGATAATAATCCACTCTATTGGAGAAAAAACGTCATAATTAAGAATTGTTAAGAAATAATTGATAATTATGCCTTTTAAAGAAGGTAGTTTCTTGATTAATATGATTTTTGTGATTTTTTGGCATTCTGGGAAGGATGGAAGATTCAAAATGGTTTGGAGTTCTATGTAGTTCTGTGGATTTGTAAAGGGTGAGATCATTGTTAACGTATGTAGGTTCCCAAAATAAAAAACGTATTTTAAAAAATGGGGTTTCATGATGGGGGTAACATGAAGGGTACTTATGTGAATATCATGTTAGGAATATCAATTTTGACTGAATAGTGAATTATACAAGGAACAGGGTTCAAGAAGAGTCACATACAAATAAATTAGAAAGACTTATGTTAAATATATATTGAGTTAACATTCATGTTGATTAATGGAGTAAACTATCACCAAATGTACTAATAAAGGGGGAGTCAAAAGAACTGATCTGAGGGAGGTTGTGTGTTATCCCAAAATTTTTTATAAATTCATTGATAATGGAAAGGAGTGACCATGTGTTATCTTTTTTAGTCCATAATATCTAGTGATGTTTAGTGGATTCTAGTATGTCCGAAACACATTCATCATATTCACATTTGATTGTCACTTAGTGGTGGAAAAACTAGAATTTTTATGTTGTGTCTCAATTTATGTATTTTGGTTGTTTAATATTAGAATGATTAAATTATATTGGATTAACAAGTTCCAACCAATGTTGGAGAAAATATTTATCTTATTGAAAGAAAAATATAACACCCAGATTCTCCTCTCCCCTTCTTCAGTGTTCTAGTCCTACATTTTTTCATCTTAATGGTGAAGAAGATCAATGGTGAAATCTTATCAAGAATATTGTGAAACATGAATGTCATTAATCCACTATATGAGATGATTTTTTGTTGATATTCTCCATTATGTAATTTCATTGTATTCTATGCATAATTATGGAGAATAAATTATTTTAGCTGAAGAAAAAGGATGATGAATCCCTTGCTACATATATGAGAAATTTTCCATGGCATAAATGGTATGCCTCTGGATTAATAATGGTCCCAAAATGTTTAATTTATCGTTTCATTGGTATACTAAAACCGAATCTTATAAGGCGTAATCTATAAGAGTCTTCTGTGTCTATTAAGAATTAATTCGATGTACACTCAATATATATATGGGAATCAGATATTCCCACTATTCCCTTTTTTATATGAAACGAGATATTGAGTGTGATGGAAATGTGAATAAATCCCATGGTGGAATGAAATTACATCCATATACATGCTATAAATTTTTTTTAAAAAAATCAATAGAAATGTTTCAATAGAACTACTAGGTGTATTAAATGTGGTATGGTGGGTAGTATAGCACATGACTTTCAAAAATGGTAAATGAATAATCCAACTAATGAACCACCTAATATCCAATGCTTTAAATACACATTTTACAATAACTATCGAACCTGTACAGGAATACAAATATTTTTCTTATTAGAAACTAGAACCTTTTATGGAAAAAGATAGCTGGAAATTTAATGTGATCAAGACTACCGAAGTGAGTTGTGATAATGATATAGTGAATGTACACATATCATCCACTATATAATGTATAATGTCTATGTTCATTGAATATCCACCCACACTACTATTTATACATATTTGTATAATTTTATCACTATATAAACTCATTAATTAGATTTTATGTTAGCAGTGAAATTTATTAATGGCACTACTATCCCGTATCAAGCCTATAAAAATTCGATGATAAATTTTTATGGGAAAATTCTTCATGATATTATTGTGAAAATATATTTAGTTGAATTTGATGTGATTTCTTAAATTTATTACATATCTCTATATGGATCCCATATCAATTTTTTGAAGAATGGATGTCACATTTCAAATTCTGAATTAACCAATGATCATTTATGAATGTGAGGATGACTATTAACTTACAATGTAAATTTAATCCATCATGTCTTCCCTAAACCCTAAAAATTATGGTTATCTATCTTATATGGTTGGGGATAATGTGAAAATTAAGTACACACAAATTGTGTGGGAGTTTTATGATGTCTTCTTGGGAGAATTTTTTGTTCTATCTTTGAATCATGAATTTGATATTTCAATAGACCTCATCCCTATGTCTATATCCATTTCAATGAATACTTATTTAATGTCCCCAATAATGTGGTCGGAATCTAAGAAGGGAGTCTTATAGAATATTGAAAAGGGATTAATTTGGACATGTGATTCACCACATGGTGTGATTATTCTATTTTTAATAATTAATATGGATCGATTAGATCCTGGAATGATTATCAATAAAATAACCATATCAATATCATGACCCAGAATAAATTAGTTGTGGATCAATTCTTTTTCAATATTTATCTTCATTAAGGATATCATCAATTGAGGATCATGAAGGATGATATTGAAATACTCCATTCCATTTTAGAAATGGAAAATAAAAATTTATAAGGATTAATATTGGTCTTACTAATTATCTTATTATGTTGACCGATTTAATAAATAGAGTCTTTAGATATCACTTGGTTCAGCTTGTGGTAACATTATAGATGATATTATTTTATATCCAAATATCATGAATGTGCATAAATATAACCTGATGATTACTCTGAATACCATGATGATGTAGAATAATTAAAAAAAATTACCAAGTGTTATTTTTGGTTTCAGGAAGTTTAATTTTGGGTCATATAATCTCATGTGAGGGTACCTAAGTAGATCCTTCAAAGATTGAAGACATAAAGAAATGGACTTTACAAACTATGGTGACTGTAATCTATTTTTATCCTATGTTTGATGGATATTATCTTCATTTTGTGAAATATTTCTCATTATTATCTAATAAATACCCTAATTACACATGGAGAGGTGATATATTCATATAGATGGAGGAATGTGTATTGAAGTTTATGTAGCTGAATAGAAAGTTGGTCAATGCACTAAGTAATCACACTACCATGTAGTGGAGAATGGTTTTTGATGTATAGTGACGTGTAAATTAAATTAATATGATGTGTTCTCATAAAAAATGAAACTCTTATATCTTATACCTAACTCCAATTGATGATACCAATAAAAAATTACCCAACTCAACATTTTGAGTTAATTGCAGTAATTTTTTTATAACAAATATTGACACATTATATCTATGGATAAATGTGTGAAATATATAATAGTAAAAAAATATTAATGTATATTTTCACATAAAAATATTTTAACAAGTGAAAAATAATATGGTTGGAGATGATTAAAGATTATGAATTCTCAATACATTACCACCCTGGGAAAGCGGTCAAGGTGGCTTATGCATTGAGATAAAATAATAATGATAGCTTATCAATTATGTGGATAAAAAATGATCAAATATTTTTGGATTTAAAAATGATAGATACAGAAATCATAAAGGTGGTTGAGAAATATGATTTGGCTTAAATAAATGTTCAAACATCTATCCTAGTGAAAATTACAGAGGTACATATGGAAGTTATTGAGCTGAAAAAAAGGTCTGAAATGTTCATGAGTTCAATAATGGTTCTGATAGAATAATAATATTTAGGAACTGTATATTTTTTCCACCAATAAAATATTTTAAGAAGGATTCATTACATGAGGCTCATAGTTCATCATTCACTATTCATCAAGGGATTACAAATATCTAGAGGCATAAATGAATAGTTTGGTGGATGTCAATGAAGATAGATATTGTAGAGTATGTTTCTTAGTCCTAGGTTTATTGGTATATTAAGGATATGAAATATAAGTTTTGGGGGATGTTAATGTTTAGAAAGTGTTGTTTTCAATAATACATAATATTTTTATTAAAAAGGGGGAGATTGTTGTGATCAATACTCTATCTCTTTATGATGATTTGGATGCTCACAAATACCCTAACTATTTTCTAATGAAATTATTTTAAGGGTATTTCAGGAATTTAGTATTCATTAAATTTTTATTGATGGAAGAAATATATATTTTCTTGAACAATGAGAATTATTTTCTAAAGTATTTGTATTAGCCTGTTCTGGAAACACTGTTCATGCTCTAAATATTCGGGAATTTCTTAAGAATGTTCTGGAAACACTGTTCATACCCTATGTGGATAATCATAGCATAAGGATGGAATGCACTCTATAATTTATGAGATATCAAAATATTATGGTTAAACAAATATATGTTACTAGAAATGTATGGAATAAGAACCATATGTTAGGAAGGAACCCTACATTTGGGATATTGGAATAGTATAGAAGAAGAATCGTATGTATGTTTTAAATGTTTCATTTGTTTCTCAAAAGTATGGTTCATGAACCATACTTTTGTGAACAACATTATCTTTAATAAAAAATTATGGATAATGTACCTTTTGTTTGGAAGCTTACAAAAGTATGTATCATTTATCATACGTTTTAATGTTGGAATGAAATGTTTGGATGATCAACTCTATGTTTTTGTTCAACCTTACGCTTGTATTCCAACTTATGTGTGAAGGATGCGTCATAAACCTTACATTTCATATCTACCTAACATTTAAAAGATGTATGCTATAAATTTGAACCTTACGTTTGGTTTCGGAGAATTGAAGACCATATTATTATGCAACGGTCTACAAGTGAATTATTAGGCTGATTTCAATCTGGATTAAAAGCTGATTTGAAAGCACGCCTTTGACTGATTCAGAGCCATTTATCTATGATTCAAATGATAAATTTAATAGAATCTCTTCATGCAGAATTTTTAGGTGAGTTATGACTTCTTTGTTATTTATAAATTTTGAATATCATGAGTCAGATTGAGACTTTTTTGGATCTGACATTGCAGAGAAAGCGCTCGATATATTTGTGGTATTTTGAAATTCAATATATACAATGTGCACGGTCAAAAACAAGAACACGAGAGTAGATAATCTTATAATATATAAAATATGATGCACGAAAATGTTGAGACAATTGAGATAATCTAGACGTACAGATATGTTGTTACGAAGAGTGACAAATCTCTGTTTAATAAAGAATAAGGAACACGATAGAAGATTCAGTCATTTGACATCAAAGATCTATTGTGAATCTACTGCTGTAGAAGTTGTGAATTATTTTTCTATATAAAATGAAACTTAATTGACTAGGAATGACTCTTTCATGAAGATCCTTATTTCTAATGATGAAAATCCATCTACTGTCAATTGCATTCAGTTTCATTTGTTACGAACAATAGGAATGTATTTTCAATGAACAAATAATTATTTTTATCTTGAGTGACCGTCTATTTGTACTAAACTATGTAGGCTCTACGATTGAACCAAAAGGCTCTGTTTTCATTAAATTGTAAAGGATTCAACTTCTTGTACTCATTTTTTGTAATGGTCTATTGATAGGAGGACTAGATAGTGAATATCACAAAGCTCGTGGAGTAGAACATTGGTGGAGTGGACTACGGGCCTTTTATTCCCCAAACCACTATACATCATGTATCCCTAATATTTTAATTTCCACAGCATTAATATATCTGATTAAAGTCAATGGACAAAACATGATCTTGTGAAAAATTTATAAAAGACACAATTCACCCCCTCTTGTGTATATTTGGTATAACCCGATCCAACAATTGGTATCAGAGGAGGGGCTTTCTTTTAAAGACTTAACATGCTAAAAGTGATTAAGGATTATACACAAAGGAAGATGACTGATACAAGAGTGGGAATGTCTATTGTGAGGGAACCACAATTCAATGGAGAAAATTTTGGATTCTAGAAGTCAAGAATAATAATTTATCTAAAAAACCTTGGATACAGAGTATATTCTATGATTTTGACTCCATATAAAATACCTGAAAATAATAAGTCATGGAGTGAAGCTACTGAAGCATAAAATTATATGAACTCGAAGGCAATGAATGCAATAATATGTGGTTAAGGACCTAATGAATTCAAAAGAGTATCTCAATCTCGATAGCATATGTGATGTAAAAAACTATTGATGTTTCTTATTATGGAACTTACAATGTTAAGAAAATGAGATATGCCACTGCAAAGCATAAATTTGATACATTTATAATGTTGGAAGGTGAAATCATTACTCAAATGAATAGAATATTGATAGAAAGTGTCAACAATATAACTACTTTGAGAGAACCAATCAAACTTGCAGATCAAGCTTTAAAAGTACTGAGAGTACTGCCTAAAAAATGTAATGGAATCTCTGCTGCAATTAGACACTCAACCAACGTCAAACACATAACCACAAGAGAGATGATTGGAACTCTTATTATGTATGAATCCACGAAGAAAGATGAGTCAAATGAGATTATTATTTTTATCAAGAAATATGACATTGCCCTAAATGTGTCATCACAAATTAAAAGTAGAAGAATAAAGAAAAAGGAAGTAAAGGTGAAATTAGAGAGTTCTGATTCTTCAAATTTTGATGTAGAACTAGCTCAGCGAGCCAGAAAGTTCAGTAATTTCTACAGAAAGAAGAAAGGATTCAGAAAAACATTCAAAGGGGATGAAAACGATTTCAGATGTTATGAGTGCAAGAAAATGGGGCATATTAGACCTGACTTTCCTTAGTTAAAATAAGTCAAGAATAATAAGTTCTTCAAAAGGAATGATTATGAGGAAAAAGAAAAGAAAGCAATGACAGATACGTGGACTGTGTCTGAAGACTCCAGATGCTCTTTAGAATTAGACTTAGAGAATAAAGAAGTAAATATGAAATCCAAAATGTGCATTATGGTAGAAACAAAAGAGGTACAATCATAATACTCTTTCAATTCCAATGCTGACTCTTGTTCTGAAACAAGCTATTCTAATAAAAAATTTCATCCAACTGCTACATGCTTGAAAAAAAATATAATTCTATTTTTAGGAATCATATGTCATTAAATAACATTCAAAAAGTTGTTTCAGATGAAAGAGATACAATACTAAAACATGTTAAGGAGTTAACTAATAAGTATAAGTCAATTAACACTAACTATATAGATTTTGAATAAAAGGTTAAAATACTGCACAATGAAGTAAGAACCTATAAAACTACATCTTTTGTTTTTACCAAACGATAAAACTCTTTGAATTAAATTCATGGGAAAACTATCATTATGATAGAAAGATTCGGAATTGGCAGTAAAGGTGAAAAACCTAATCCGTACAAGAATTATATTCTTCCAATCACAAAAAGATTAAATTTTTGTTATTGTGGAACACAGGGACATATTTCTAAAAAAAATTCATAAGAGAACCTAATATAAGTGGCATTAAGAAATATTTGGTATCAAATAATTTATTTGATTCTACAAAATTAAAAAAATCTAAGAAAAACCGGATTCCCAGATCATTACTGACTAACACTCCTGGACCCAACAGAATGTGGTTACCAAAGAAATTTGTATAAATGAATTTGTAGGAAGAAGGGAAAAGAAGCAAAAAGACCATATGGTATATGGACAGTGGCCGATCAAGGAATATTAGTGGAAGCTCATCGAAGTTCACTACAATAACTCAAAAAGATGGTTTACTAGTCACTTTTTTTGACAATGCCAAAGGTAAGATAATTGGCATTAGAACAGTTAGAGATCCAGAAGCTATCTCAATCAATAAAGTAATTTAAATGCAAGGATTGAAACACAATATAATAAGTATCTCTCAACTTTGTGATGAGGGTTATTCTATTGAATTCTATAACAATTGATATTCTGTTTTCAAAAATAAAATGCATAAATTTAGAGCACCTATTACTGATAATACGTATACCCAGGATTTAAATTCCTTGTGTAAACAACAATTAAACTGCTTATCTGCTAAGATAAATGAATCCTAGATCTAGAATAGAAGACTTGGACATTGCAATATATATTCTTTACATATTTTATCCAAGAATCAATTAGTTTCTAATTTTCCTAGTCTCATGTTTGAATGTGATAGATTTTGTGATGCCTCTCATCATGGAAAGCATCACAAATCATCCTTCAAATCTGTTAACAAAATTGCTACATGTAAACCTTTAGAACATTTCAATATGGGTTTGTTTGGACCTTCAAGAGTAGAATGCTTGGATGGTAAATTATATATATATGTTTTAGTTGATGAATATTCTATATTTACTTGGATTTTGTTTTTAAAATTTTAAAATGATGTATTTACATTATTTGAATGTTTTTGCATATATGTTCAAAATTAAAAAGGATTTAAAATAATTTCATTAAGAAGTGATCATGGTGGATAATTTGATAATATGGAATTCAATTCCTTTTTCTCAAATATGGGTATTAAACACATCTTCTCTGCACCAATAACACCTCAATAAAATGGAATTGTTGAAACAAGATCTAGGACTCTTTAAGAAATTTCTTGGACTTTTCCTAATGAATACATTCTTCCTATATATTTTTTTGGACAGAAGTTATAAGTACAACCTACTATATAATGAATAGTTTTTTAATTAGACCAATTTGGAAAAAGACACCCTATGAACTCCGGAATAACAGAAAACCTAAAGTAAATTACTTCAAAGTTTTTTCATTCAAGGTTTACACCTTAAACACCAAGGAAAATCTTGGTAAATTTGATTCAAAATTAGATATTGGAATTTTCGTATGATATTATGAAACATCCAAATCTTATAGAGATTTTAATAAAAAGTCGAGGATTTTTGAATAATCATTTCTTGTGAAATTTGATGAATCTGATCCTTTTGAAAAAAGGACAGATGAAATAGAGGAACAAGATTCTAATGATAACATGAGACTTGAGGACCTGAAATATGATTTTGAAAAATATATAAATAAAATGCATTCCACTCCAGAAGAATATGATAGTGAAGAACCTATAAGTATACTACCTAGACAGTCAAAGACCCTAAAGTATCAACCTTTAAAACTGAAATAGGAAACATAGTGAAATGAATAAAAACTAGAAGAAACATAGGAAATATTATTTTGTTTTTTTCCTTTCTATCCAAATTAGATCCCAATTCTATAGAAGAATATTTAGATGATGAAAGTTGGATGATAGAAATTCAAGAAGAACTAAACTAGTTCCAATGAAATGAATACTGCAAATTAGTTGAAATACCACAAAATTATCCAATTATTGGAACAAAATGGGTACTTATAAATAAACAAGATGTTAAAGGAATAATAATAGGAATAAAGAAAGACTAGTAGCTAAATCATATAATCAAGAAGAAGGTATAGATTATGATGAGGCCATTTCACCTGTAGCTAGACAAGTATCCATTATAATCATTTTAGCCCATGCATCTCATATGAACGTTAAATTATTTCAGATGGATGTTAAGTATGCCTTTCTAAATGGTTATTTAATAGAGGTAGTTTATTTTGTGAAACCTCCTAGTTTTAAAAATTCACAAAAACTAGATTCTTTTTTTAAACTTACTAATGTTATTTATGGCATTAAACAAGCACCTAGAGCTGGGTATAAAAGATTAAGATTCTTTTGAAAAATTATTATACTGTTGTAATGGCATATCCAACACTATTTATGAAAACTGTAAACTCTAATATTTTATTAGTTCAAATTTATGTTTATGATATAATCTTTGGATCAACTAATAAATCCCTTTGTCATGAGTTTTCAAATATAATGCAAAACATAGTTGAAATGAGTATATTAGGATAATTAAATTTCTTTTTAGGTCTTCAAATTTATCAAATTGAATTTGGAAATGTTTTAAATCAAAACAAATAAATTTATGATTTATTAATGAAATTTTTACTTGAAAACACCAAGACATATAAAACTCCAATGTGTACTAATATAAAACCTGATTTGGATGATATTGGGAAATCAGTTGACAATATGTTATATAGAGGTATGATTGGTAGTTTATTATATCTTACTGCATGATGGCCAGATATAATGTATTCAGTATGTCTTTGTGAAAAATTCCAATAAAATCCTAAAGATCTCATTTATCTATAATAAAGATATTTTTTAGATAATTAAAAGGGACTATTTTTAAATCTCTTCTCAATCAAAAAACTTCTGATTTTAATTTAATTTCATATTCAAAAGTATACTTTGGGTGTTTGAGATTAGATAAGAAAATCACTTCAGGTTCTTGTCACTTTTTTGGAAAATCCTTAGTATCATGGTCTAGTAAGAAACAACATTCAGTTTCCCAGTCAACAGCTAGGGCAGAATAAGTGTCTGCTGGAAGTTTTTGTGCACAAGTCTTACGGATGAAAAACACTCTTAAGTACTTTAATATAATTTTAATAATACACCTATTTTATGTGATAATAAAAGTGCAATAAATATTGCAGAAATCATGTTAATCATTCTAGGACTGATCATATTGATATCAGACATCATTTTCTAAGAGAACATGTTCTTAAAAAGTAAAATGGAATGAAAGGATTTGAGGAAATTTCCACTTTCACGAAGTGTTAATTTTCTACATCTCCTAGATTCTTGATATTAGGGAATTGGATTTCTAAATAAAATCTCCATGTATGATAAGGGATTTAAGATATATTATTTTGGAACTGTTTTGGATTAGGGAATTGGGGGAGGAATGGTTTTCCAATAGAAGGGTGAGGGGATATTTATACTTAAATATATGCGAAATTTAAAGATATAGTTTCAAAAAAAATATTATATCCAAGACAAAAAATTGAATAGTATTTTTCAGAAATTATAAAATATAATTGAATATAATTATTTTATTTTTAAATTTTCATACACATTATAATATTATTTTACTAGTTTAATCAATCATAAAAGTGGGTCACTAAAAAAATATTATTTCTTTTGAATTCTTTAATCATTAGAAATGGGAAATACAGTTTTACCATTGAAAAACATGTTTATTAAATTTTATATACAATTTTATCAATTAAAATATATTTTGTGTAAATGAAAAATTTATTAAATTGATTTTGTCATTATTAGATCAATAACTATTTATTTTTAAATAAATATTGTTTGAAAAAGTGTATTTTTATTATTCACCAAAAAATTGAAATATATTAGAAAATTATAAAAAATAATACTTAGAAAATTCCAATGTTTTTATTATTAAAATGAAATTAATTTTATCAATTTTTTTTTATAAAATTCATATATTAAATTTCTAAAATGAAAATTATGTTCTTAATGAAATAAATTAAAATAAATTTTATAAAAAACACTTATTATTTATATGATTTTTTAATCTTGATGTTTATTTTATGTTATTTTAATCGTTATATGTTTATAAATTAAACGTTGTATATATTACTTTTGTTAAATTAGATTTTATTTTTGGTCAAATTAATATTTTAACAATTAGGTCATTCCTCCAAATAGTGAGATTACTTTTCCTAATATTTATATTACTATTCCTATTGGTCATATTACTATTTCAAAGGTTATATTCCCTCTTATATGTAATAATTCATTAACTCATACATTATTCACAAATATTCATCCCACTATTCTATATTTTTTTTCCTAATATGATTATTGATTAGTAAATATTCTATTTATTTTCATAAGAATCATTTGTAGGGGGATAATTCTAGTATAATTGAATGATCCATGTTTTTCAATTCTTATTCATATATTAAAAAAATCATTTCCCATTGAAACATTTGATGTTTTTAAAGGATTTGTGGATGAAATATGTAATGAACTCCATTAATGAAATAAATTATTATTAGTTTATATTTGGGTTTTATGATTATAATGATATATTGTAGAACAAACATTTATTTGGGAAATAATTATCATTTATAAAGAATAGTTCATTACATTGTTTCTCCTTGGTGCGTGTCTTGGGTGTTGTGGTGCTTCTAGTAGATAGTTCTGGTACTTGGGATGTTCATCAAGGAATATCTATTACTAATATGGTAGCCTATGCCATCTTACCCACTTTCATATGCTAATCATACATTTCCCACCTAAAAACTGGTAATTTATAATTACTAGGATTAGAAAAATCATGGTATACTCCATGGTATCTCCGTGCTCCCATTGGGATTGATAAAATTATTATCCATGGATTTCTTCCACACATATGGGTATAGTTGGGATATGAATTTTGATATGTGGCTCTATAACATCTTCATCTTCCCCTATTTCCTTAGCTTCTTCATACATTGCCTCTATCTCCACTTTTATGTGTGTGGAACATTGGTTTATATATATACTCATCTCTATTGAATGGGTTTTCTATGTGGATAATATTAAAAACACCAAAGAGAAAATATACATCTAATTTGGGTTTTGTTTGGGGGGATTGTGACCATGATCCTGGTAATGACGGAATGGGATATTCCAGATCCTTGAACATATTTGGTGTTAGAGGATTCATTTCCTATTGCACAATATTATACTTCGGATTATTTTTTTCCTCTATCGGGAGATTTTAATATCATCACTATTTGTGAAATGAGAGTTTCTAAAATAATGATTGGTTATTTATTTTCTACTCTTAAAATTGAATGGCCTTGGTCATATTGATTTTAGTTCATGTAATTAATAAAATTGTATTCACTCCCAACTGAAACTTCTTGTTATCCACCTTCTTCATCTAATTGCATGGTGAGAAAATGAGCCACCTATTCTACGGATTTTCAGAGAATCACCTATATAGAATAAACCATTCCTTAGATGATATATTTTTGGAGAAAATTATATTTTATGGTGTATCCTATCCCATTCTGAAAATGTAAATTTTTGAAATGTTCTCTGAGGCTAACTATTGTGTGTTTACTTGGAGTAGGTAGTTTGAGGATATTATTTTCTAGGGATATGTTGGAATAAATATGAACTGAGACATTTTAGAATGAATCAATTTTTTATTCAATTCATTATGTTACAAGAATCCAGTATCTCTATTCGACTCTGGTTGGGTGACTTTTACAACTATTGTCACCCAATATGAGTCATCATGTGATGTGGAGAATTATTAGGTTCTAAAATGGTAAATGACATTAGTTTGGAAAAAAATTATAGTTTCAATATTATCAGAACTATTCCATTATAATTTGGTCATGGGTTATGATTTTAAATTAGTTCACTGAATGACGTCCTCTAAACATTGGGAAATTTCTATAAACTCCCAGAACATGCCCATATATTTCAATGGGATAATTGGATGATATAGTTTATCATGGTGGTCTTTAGTAGACTGCTCTATAAACCACTTCTATTGGAGTGGAATTCATGTAGAATATTTTAATATCTTCTATGTTGGGATAAAATTGTATACCTTAAATTATAAATTTATTTTCATTTTCATAGGTTGATGATCATCATATTTCATAGAATAGAGATAAATTGGTAGAGTAATTGACAATGAAGGTTTTCCCATCCCATGATGAAACCTGTTGGGAAGCTATTATTCCAAACAAAAGTTGGCTCCAAAAAAAATTATGATGAACAAATAATTAGACTACCAATTTCTAGTTTCATAGGCCCATAATTAGGCCACATAAGTACATTATTTTTTAGAGGTTTTTCTTTGGATCTCTTATGTTATAGATGGTTTATAAAATACAATTCCTTTAATTTGGTGGAGGTTGAGTATAATCTATCAAGGATACGTCTTCATTTACTGATCTAAGGGGGTATTCCAACATTTTATTCCATTTAATCTATTAGTCGGACACTTTATATTTTTCATGTGTTCTAGGGGTACCATAATTTGAACAAACTCTAGAAAGTGGGAGGAATGTGATGCTTGATGTAGTTTCACTTCAACCACTAGTTAGGAATTTTTAGTCTCATCAGGCACTATGTAATGGTCTGGATATAAGGGGTTTTTTCCATAATGGATGATACCATTAGTCCTTCGATAATCGTATATTTAGAAAAATTTGTAGTTTATATCTGAAGCTATCCAGATTATCTTATGTTATCCTTATACGTAAACATGATTGGTGGGAGTAGAGGAATCTTCTTCGGTTTCGAGGTGATACTCAATAGTCATATTTCCATAGAGTAATTCCTCAATGATATTTATATAATCATATTTATTATCAATATATTACATCAGGAACTCCTCCATATAGGGAATTTATTCCTACCTTGAAGCAATGTTAACTTGAATGAATACATATTTTCGCTTTATCCTAGAAGGAATAGTGTTGAGGGGTGGAATCTGATCATTTAGAGATTCCATGTTTTAGAACATCCTCTGATTCTAGGTGAATTCTACCGTATTGTGTGCATTAGTGGATCTCACCTCTTGGGATGCAATTTTCATATTATTTCCATTAATATTCACATCTCAACCAATATTATCAACTAGGTTGACAATAAAAAATCCACAAGTCATACCATGTTGTAATAATAATATCATCATGATTCAAGAAAAAGTAAAAATTTTCACCACTAACTTCCCCTCTTAGAGTTACATCGATATATTCCCTCAAATCGATTAATTCTTTTGGAAATTTTAGCTTGAAACTATTACATGGTCGGATGTTCATTTTTGAATGCACCGCGACTTTTTCAATGAATAAGGTCCTTGAGGGAGTCTATAACCACACACTTTTAGATAAACCTAAATGATAGGGTTGTGACATAAGGATATATAAGTGTATGGGATAATGATATTTAGTATCCACAATCAATTCAAGAGAAGACTGATATCATCTGAGTTTATTGTAGTAATTCCGCATGAATTGAGGGTTAGTGTTGATTTAGGGTCACCGTCATTACATTATGAACATATTTAGAATTTGATCACTCCAATGATCACAGCCGTGGAAAAAATCCCAATATCCATATGAGATGAGGTTAATTTAAATACAACACTAATTTCCTCTACAACCACCTAGGATTTAAAGATCCTAAGGTAAGAGGATAATTTAAAAATTCCCCAATCCCTATATAATAGTTTTACTCATAGTTGCTTTCCACGGTTGATACCAATGTGATATTCATTATGTGAATTACACTCACTCACACATGACCTATGTGGATCATCGACTCCGGATGGGAGATACATGTGATATGGGTAGGGGATATCAGGATGGATGATATTTCAACTATCTTATCTCAGGTTCTCTCTCACCTTGTTTAGCGGTCTATCTTACAAGTCTCTCAAAACCCATCTTATTTCACTAATGATGAATTCGAATCGTGAAAACTGGGTGATTCCACTTGATTGAAAAACTGGCAAGCATGTTTCCAAGTGATTTGATGTTTCATAGTTCTATGAGTTTCCATTATGTGTGGTCTTGATGAATTTTATATTATAGGGATCTGGTGAAGTGAAAGGATCCATACTCACAGTGTCCATGCATACATATGTATGATGAGGATTCAGTGATCATTTGCAAAAGGGTATTTAGTCTGTTGAGGATTCAATATTGTAGGCGTCAATGAAAATTTATTACCATGGATCTCATGCCTAGAGAAGGTAGTGTGGTTTATCAAGAAGTATAGGTTATTTATAGACATAATATTATCTTCATAAACCTAATAAGGGAAAATATTATCCTCTATTCATTGAAGAATTATTTATATTGTTTGGAATATTTAAGGATTGAATTACTCATTTAGGACATATGGGACATCATACTTGGCCGTGGTGATGGGAATGAATATTATTGGGAGGTTTTTTGAGAAAAATCATTCATTATATCCCCGAAATAATCTTCCACATCAATTGTTTATTCATATAACATGTTGGAAAAAAGTATTTCTCTTTTAAAAGGAAAATATATCATGATCTATAAAAGGAAAAGATATTTGTTGCGTCTCTTGCTCACCTTTTGAAATAGGTGAGGTGTTTATGGTAATTTATGGGAACTATATATAGTTAACACTACTGTTTCATGCAGCATTCTATATGAAGGTTTCCAAAAAAGAGACGATGTCATTTCCTTGGTGACGTATTACCACATGTAGGGTTATCATAGTTAATTTCAAAGGTAGGATCCCCATATTCCATATCTATTCAACTATGAGAATCACTATATATATATATATATATTTCTATTTTAGACAATGATTCATAGGATCCATGAGATACATTAGATATGTGTTGTATGGTTTCATGTATGCTGGAATATAGTAGGTAATGAGTATGAGCCTCATCCTACATCATGGTCAACATATTATAATATGTAATTTTCGGTCATGTAGGATTATGACCCTATGGATTGGTTCTCACCTGAGTATACTGTTGACCATCTTATTCTTGGGGAATAACTGTCAACAGTAAGAATATATTCTATAATATGGTAGTGAGATTCTGTATTTTTGGTGGAAATATGAGCATGAATTTAGGTAGATGATGCAATATACTTATTATCCTTGTTTACGGATCGTAAATGAGAACAATTCATATGTTCATTCCTGATCAAAATATAAAGAAAAACCAATAGAAATTGAGAAGGAATATGGGCCACCACCTATACTTCATCTAAATGATTCAAGTGTAGTGTTTCATATTTAGGAGAATGAAACTCATACTGAATCCTATTAGCTATCAAAATATGAAGAGTAATTTTCCTATAATTGATATGATCCTTCCTTGAGAAGACTACATAAATATGTCAATAAAAATATAGTAAAAGTTAGACTATGGGCCAAATCATATTACGCAATTTAAAAAAGGTACTAGACATATTTGATAAGAATATTCACATCTCCTAAGGTGATTATGGAACATATTTGAAGGAACTTGGTTGGAAGAAAGAAATTAACCATCTTTAGTGCCTTATATTTTATTAGAATATGCTGATAATCTTCCCATACATGACTATGAATAAGTGACTATCCAAAGTATTAATCTGTTCATGTTAGGAATGGTAATATGTTATTGTTGTAATGGGGACAACAATATAGTCCTATCCCAGTATCATTACCCAAATATTTTGGTGAAACTCATATATAATTATGAAAATGTAGTGGAACATGAAAAGTGTATGTATTGGTATATAGTCTGATACATTCTTAGTTTCCATGACATACTAGATAGCATATTAAATGGAACTAGGGATTGATTCCCACTATCATATTCTATTTTAAACCAGAATACATTGACATGATTCATGTATGGTGTTTGGAATATGCGCATACTCTATGATTATAGTCATGATATGATGGATGACTTGCTATGTTGGTGTAGGGATATGATCCTAATCAGTGGATATCAGTGTAGCATGTATCGAGAAATGATATGGTTCATTAAGTAAATGGTTTTTTAAACTATATTCAACTATTATATGCAAGTGGGATTCATTAATTGAAAAATTAATATGATTTTTCTCCCAGTTATATGTAATGTGGTACCCATGATGAGATCTCCTTGATTCCCAAATAATGGTGTCTAGGGAGGTGACAGTCTAGGCCAGACCCTTAATAGGTTACTAAGGGGTAGTTATCACATGATTCTAGAAAATATTTATAGTTTCCCAATTATGTGACTCTATAATCAAATATATTATTGTTCTTAACTCCATGATCCTCATTCATATGGTAAGAATGGTATTGATTGTCGTGTTGCTGGTATAGACACCGGAAGTAGTATGTAATGGCTACATATGTCACTATCTATATTTTTCTCCCTCCATGAGTGTGGTGTGATTATATGTTTTAAAACCTAGTGTTTCTCATGTACATCCTCAGGGGTTGAGATTATAAGATTTCACTGGTAATTCTTGAAAAATATTTTTTCCTCATCATCCTAAAGAAATCTGTTAAATGATTATGTCCTATGGTTCATAGAGGGAGATACTACATCTATGGTATATTAACTCTTATTTTCCATTCCATAACCATGGGTCATAATGTAATTTCTATGAGTGGTTTCTATAGAGAAAATAACAAAAAAATAAACCCACCCATTAGTGATACATTACACGTATGATAATTTGTTAAATAGATAAACTAAATGATAAGGTTTTTGTTATTATTATTTGTTTGATCATACTGTTTTCATATAAACCGAATGAAAAAAAAATCATATTTGGTTTTCAAACAACATTTTTTTTATTTTCATTATAGTATTGATGTCAGTGTCAACATTTGTTTGTGTGGATACAAAATGAGTTCATCTGGGTATGACTAAAAAAACTAATCGATGACATTGTATCATTATTATTTTGTTATCACATTGTTTCACGTCGGTTTCAACATCATGGGTTTGAATAGTTTTCAATGATTTTTATTCATGGAATTGGAAACATCCAATGGTTGTTATATCCACATCACATTACAATCCAACTTTACAAAGGCAGGCAGTTATGGGGGTTACTTATAAATGACACTTAATAACACATATTGGTTGATAGGATGGGATCTCATGATCATTAAAGTCTAGAAGGGTTAATTTTTTCCTACTATAAAACAATATAGTAGAATTAAGATATGTTTTTGAATCTTTTACAGCTCCAAATATTTGACTGTTTACCATAAAAAAACATTGGATTCTAGCCACTTATGATTGTATCTACACATCTCATAGATATTCTATTGACAAGAACATATTTATGTACCAATTTTACATCTTAATATCACTTGTTCTTAATTGATTATGTTTTTGGGGGATTTCTATATTTATATATCCAAACAGTCAGTCATTATAGATTTTATCTCCATTATGGAGAGTGATAGAAATTATTTTTTCTATGATAAGGAACTAAAAACCAATTCATACATATCATTGTAAAATATTAATAACCCATGTAGTTTATGAAATTTCAATCCATTTAGGTTCATGTCACAAGTACTGATCATTGTACATTAACATCATGTTTTATAGACGTATAGGAAATGTTTCAATATAATATTTAGTGTGGGACTTACACATAATAAACCCCTTATAGTTGACTACATGGAGAATATTTATTAATGATGAATTCATGATGAATGTATTACGGACTCACAATGATGGTCCTTTTTTTTATATTCAGAATGCGGAAAACACAGTGTGTCTTGAAGGGAATATAGTCGTTAGTGTGGGAGTATGATTGTGTTATGAATATGGCCTGATAATCGATTGTATATTTCGAATAATGCCAAAAAAATAAATCATTGAAACTCAAGGTAATATGGCCACATGAAGGAATGATTCAAATGATCACACATGTGTCGTTGATTAATGAATCTAATGATTAAGGGGACATGATTTTTGGATGGAACCTCAAGGAGGAATCCTATGTATCTAGTTGAGTGACGAATGAAATTTTTTATTTTTTGACTTAATCCTTGGAAATGAATCCAACATATAATAATGTGGATAGGATTTAATGTCCATGTAGTTCTACTATTATGGGTTTTAGTTAAATATAATGTAAGATAATAGTTGTTTTCATAGGACTTGTGCATAAAATGATGCTCTAAGAGGCATCATTGGGAGTATATCCCCTCTATGAAAATGAATAAGATACAGTCAGTGGGTTATATCTAAATGGGGACCATGTTATTACAATTTGGATCACACTAATGGAAAAATAATAGCTACTATCTAAGAAAATATGAGTCATGATCATGGTGAAAAAAATGAGTTCCCAACGATTATACACAACATGGAGTGGTGTGTGATTCAATTATTATAAGGCATATAAAATGTTGATTGTATTAGAGGAGGTTAATTATGAGTCTCATAAAGGATTTAGATCAATGAGATATTAATTATAAACCCCCATAGGGGTAATTAGAATGTTAATCCTATAAATCATTGGTTCTTATGATATGGATCTCTGGCCTTGGAATATGATCCTATGAGTCTAGATTATGATTGAGTCAATTTCCTTATAGTTCAATTATCCATTGAACACTGATAAAAAATGATGGGGAACAAGAATAAACATATAAGGGTTGGAAACCCATGATTTGGTGAGTGTCAGAGGATGTTGAAGGACAAATCCTTATGGGAGACGAAGGAATTTGGAGAGTTTCAGTGTCACCACAGAATGTTATAAGAGGAAATGAATGTTAGGGTTTTATGGAATATACAAAAAATTGAGGTTATGGAATTTTCATGAAACCTATTATGTCACATGAGTGTAGAGCCATGTGATGATGTAATAAATAGTTGGGTGATTTTATGGTATTTTCATATAACCAAGAGTCCATATCATGATCATTTGACTATCTCGTGATCACATGACTGAGAAGACATCCTATGGTCATATGATAAGGGGTCCTACATGTTGACTTAATTTTAAAAGGTCGTTCATTATTCATTAATTGTCCCTATATTAATAATCGAGTTTTATTAATATGAACAATTAGATCACATTATCACATCACTCTAGAGAATTTCATCTTTCTATCTAGTTCTATGTATCTCAGTATCTCTTCTTATGTGTGTGTGTGTTTTGGGTTCTTAAGGATTATATAGGTTTCAACCCTATTATCACTTCCATTTCACATTATATAAAACCCTCAAACCCATTTATATGTCAGAAAAAAGAATCTGCACATTTATCAATGGTGTCTAATGAACCTCACATGTCAAAGTAGCAAACTATTAATGGAAACACCTTGTGGATAATATAAAGAACGGAAACCAAGTGACAGATCTGTTACAGTCATCCATACATAAACAAGTCACATATATGGTTCATCATTAGGTTAATCACATGACACCACATCCTTTCTGTATGAAACAATGACCACATTGTGAACCCATTAGTGAAATCCTTCCTTTCTAAAGGCCATTGGTGTTTAGTATCTTTATGTATATGGTACATCTTCTGAGTAGGCCTGGGTTATGTGATCATGTGGGAAACCTATAATTAGAAACCAATTATCTTGTATTCAATCCAATATACTAATTTGTGGGGGAGTTATGAGATCATGATTCCATTTAATGATGATGCGATCATGCATCCCCACCAATAACCATGATGTGTTGATGCTCATTCTGATTTTCAATATCAATAGAATGGGACATGGGGTTTGGGTATTTACCAAAATCTATTTTTTCCAATGTCCATTTAGTGGGTGTAAAAGTGGATCAATTCTACTATGTAGATCATTTATGATTCGTAACTAGTCATTTCATTCACCTACATGGGTAATCCTATCGATATAATTTTTCACTTTTGAAAAACTAAAATTGGAAGAAGGATAATAATTTAAAAACAGTAAAATAATATCATTTCAACCATTATGCACATATATCATCATTTTTTTTAATAATAATCAGTGAAACAAAATATCATCTAAAAAATGAAGAGTATTAAAATTTTCCCCCATATAAGTACATTGAAATTAAAAACACTATAAAATTTTACCAACATGATGTGGAATAATGTAATGAAATAGTACATCATTAAATTTTCCAACACTTAGAACATTCATTTTCCTTAAATATTACTTTATTCAAATTCAATGTTAGAAAATAAATCACAAAATTGGGAAAATTAAACTAAATAAGAAATTTTATTTAAAATGATTTTTTACCATTATATTTTTCCAAGCACAATATTTGATTACCTAGTCAAATTAAATGCTCTCAGTGTAATATTGGTTAATTTTATTCACAAAATATCAACATTTCAAATTTAAAAAGAATTTAACAAATTAATTTTGAGTCCAAAATAATGTCAAAAAATATCTTTAACTATGGTTGAATAGAAAAACCCATTTTATGATCAATTAAAAATTGATACACCATTGAATGGGATTAAATTAATAATTAGACTAAATATCATTGATTATAATATTTTAATTTTTATATAAATCCTTAAAACAATATTTTTCATTAATAAGGGTTTTATTTAGAAATGTAAATTTTTCAATAAAACGACAATTAATTTTATTTTATTGCATTAAATAAAGGTAGAAACGAATTTCTAAGCCATGCATAAATGCAATTCCCCCTTCTCAGGAAATAGGTAAGGGTAAACAGTCTTTCTCCTAGGATACGTATGGGTAATTTAAGATTTATATACGTAAATATGTACTTGTTAATGGTATGATGCATTTTGATTTGTTGAATAGGGGTACCTACCACCACATAAGGGTAGGTCTAACTCACATTGAGGTAATATAGAGCATGAATAAGGATACTTGATGAATAAGGGACATGAATTACTGTAGAAATCACAGTGTAAGGGTTATCCCAAACAATATAAGTGTAGTTGTCCACATAAGGGTAACTTCATAAGTGTTGTTCTAGGCTACTTAATGGTTGATATGGGGATGTGTAAGGGTATTTAATATGTTTAATAAATATATGTGTAAGGGCCAAAAGAACAATACAATGGTACATACGGGTATATGAACTTATATGTAACAAAATCATTAGTGTGTATAGGTAAAAATAACAAACCCTCACACAATGAAAACCCCTTGTGTAAGGTAACTATTTTACCCTATTTTATCCAACTATTCATCTTCATATCTCTTTAAAATATTCTACCAAACTGTTTTGAATTTTTAAAATAATAATTGTTGGAATTACACCCTTGTACATTATTTAATCTATAACCCATATTTATTTATGGAACTAAAATCTATTAAATGATAAATTTCAAAGAATAAAAATTAAATAATTGTATTTAATATGTTGTTTTAATAAAAATATCATGTATTCCATTTACTTTTTCTAAAATACATGATCTTTTCATATAATTGTTTTTCATCGATAACAAGAGTATGAAAAGTTTGGTGGTTCTAGTGTTCTAATATAGTATATCCTTCTATAAACAATTTATGTAACGCCCCGACCCCAATTACCCAGAGTCGAAGCATTATTACATAACATTGGCATGATCACAAGAAATATCAAGTCTCGAAATACCGATTAGTTTAGTAGACTTGGAAACACTAGATACATTTATAATGATTTACATTACATCAAAAAAACATCTTGTCTTCATATCCCCTCATATTATCCCTACAGGTCATTCATAAATTACTTTTTTATAATCCTAGGAAAAATAAAACATTGAAAGGGGTGAGCTCAGATGCTCAGTAAAGATAACATTATAGTATAATCTTTCATAGATAAGCATAAACACTTAAGGAAATTTATAATTAAAACAAAAGCCTTTTAAACCTGAACTTCAGCATAATATGGAAATGATAAAATGAAATAAAGCCATTTAAGTATTCACATGGATATTCAACTAGTCGAACAATCACATGCAATATCAATAACCACTTTCATAACGATGGAATGCATAATGACAGACTATCATAACCACATAGCCAAGGCCTCGTGCCAAGACTACAAATAAGATTTTTCCAAGGCCTTGTGCCAAGACACTAGTTTGTCTCATGAGACCTACCAATGCATCGAGGAGCTATAGCGGTCTCCACCCGTCACTTATTAAGTCCAATGCATTCCTCATATGAACTGGTATAACCATAACATAATCATCCGTATTAAAAATAGCATACGAAATGTCAATACTTTAACCACAAACCATGAATGGTATAAAAAATAGCACATCCACAGTCAAAAATAACACATTCGATACAATATGGAAGATTTTATTGTACCTCAATCGATAATAATGAATGATATTGACATAGATTAAAATAACCATCAAAACTATTTGAGATAAATATCCCCCTTTTTTGAAAACATTTAAAAGTCACACTATTTTTCAAGAAGCCGTTTAATAATAGATTTTTTAATCAAAGTGTCCCATACCACTTTGAATCATTTAAAAGGAGTTTTAATTTTAAAACATTAATGTCCATATAAATAAATCCTTAAACCCATTTTTAAAACATGGACATTAATGAGCAAGATCTGGAAGAATAAGTCTTTAAATCATTTTAAATGGTATTTTGGTTAGAATTTCTAACCAAAAGTGAGATAGTTGAATACAAATAATTAAGGTAATAAAAACATTGTAATATCATGAGAATAAAAGAATTCATGATATACTATGTCAAAGTACATTATATACACCATATAAAAGTGATTTGGTGTATAACAACGAAGAAGTCTCAAGGGAATGTAAATTGAGATGAAATCTCTCATAAAGGTCGTATCCTTAGGTTAAGGATAAATAAAAGACATAGTTATGTGTGACAAATATAAATACACTAAATATGATTGGATATTTAGTGTAAAACAATCAAAGTACATTCACAAATAATCTTGTAAAAACAACACCAACGAATTGGATGTTTAACTCAACAAATGGAGAATGAGTTAAAATTACTCTTATCAAATTCATATTAATGGCTTCAAAATTATCAATGGAGTGATTATGTGTATCAAAAGTATATCCACATGAAGCGGAGTGGAAATTATGACATAATCAAATGAATAGTGATTCCACACATAATCTTGCGGTAATATAATCAATGAAATATGCGTAAAGCCAAATGAGTGGAAATTGAAATCTCAAATTCCCTTATCAATTTGAGAACTTATGAAACTTGTACCCATGAAAGAAGGATCATAAAATGATGATATAAATACCCATAAATTAAAGTATATTACACAATGAATACAATCATGGGCAGTACAAACACCACATGCAATAAATAAGTGGTGAACAATGGAATTCTCACGGAATTAAAAGTGAGATAAGAAACCCCTTACTTTGTACTTTTTCCTTGGTCGAAGGTAGTTTAAACTCCTGTATAATGGTGAAATAATTGTTATTTAATTATACAAGAATCATATGAATTAATATGATATCATATATTATCTTTTAACATTGATTTGTTAATAATATCTTAGAATTATCGTCATTTCAGGTGTCAACGGGTTCATTTTACTTTATATTCATTATTATGTGAGCAATATTTTTTATTAATGGGATGTATATTATTAATATCCATAATGATATCAAGTCCTTAAATATTATTTTTAATCATAAAATGAGAATTATACTTTAATGGATACGATGGAAAATGAATCTCATCGCGTTCGTGGAGACGGTAGTCCATACGTACGCACGAGCGACAATATCATTCTTTTGATATTAAAATAATATATAAATGGATGGTATATCATATATAAAGAATCATTAAAATATTATATTTATTATTTACATGAGTTAAATATCATTATTATACCCATCAAAATAATAATATATTGAATAACAATTATACCACGATGTGGAGACGGTAAGCCGTACGTACACACGTGTGGTGACATGTTATTAAAAGGGTGGATAGAATAATTAATATGGTTGTACAATATTTATAACAACATCACAACATATATATGTTACTAGAGTTATTATTTTAGAATCGTAATAACAAATAAAGAAGAAGTGGAAGAAGAAAGGAACTTGGAAAAGGGTGGTGAAATCATTACCTTTTCTTCGGTTTCTTCATTTTAATTTGATCAAAAGGGCTCCTTATGATGGCCTTATGTTAAAAATAATGTCTATAGGTTGTATTGAGGGAAGTTGAGAGAGTATTTTGGCTGATTTTGGCCGATCCAAAAGGCTTTGAAGGTGTGAAGAAATGAGATGATGGAGTGCCCTTTTATAAGAGGGGTGAGGGGCACCTTTGGAAAAGCTAGAAATATTAATTTATAATAAATTCATATTCGGTTTCTAATAGCTCCAAAGTTGATTATTTAAAGGTTAAGGTAAGGATGGGTCTCAAAAAACTCATCCAATAGAATTTAGATAGGTTTGGGACATTATATTAACCTTATCTTTAAGTATTAACTCTTAGTTAAATAGTTTCACGTTTACAATGTCTCTTTGTATTTTTATATTATATGGTCCATAAACATTCCATATACATCCAAGATACCCCAAAGTGGTTCATTAATGATACACATATCATTATATAAGTCTCTTGGCAGAACCCTAGATTTTTAGGTATTTAATATCAATTAATAATATAGTATTTGTTTTAAAAACTCTTTTATGTCAATTTTGACACTATTCAATAGTTGATTTTTGTGAAACACATAACAGAATTATTACATCAAAAAATGTTAATTAAATCAATCCTAATATGTCGTATTAACCTACAAAATTAGTTCAATTCAATAAAAGTATCAAATTATATTTATTTGGGTATTTATAATATCAATTATTATAATTTTTCACTATTATGGTAATTACTGCATCACCATTATGTCATAAATAAATTAAATTATTTTATTTATAAAAATTATAAATAAAATATCATTATGTATGGAATATTTTTATCTTTTAAATGAATATTTATAGTCTAAAATCCAATATAAATAACCCTATGTAACAATTTGTTTTCTAAAAGATATATGCTTGTGTCATTTTTGTATTCATTTTATCTTAATTAAAATAAAGTGTCCCTATCACTTACATGTGGATCCATGGGGTCCCAAAATCGACCAAAATATTCCCATGGTCGACCATGTATCAACAAATAGGGTTATGACACGTTTTAGGGTAATTTAGTGTTACTATAATATTATTTTTTTAACCCCTATTTACCGGATTTACCCTTTAACCATGGTAAATAAAATATTTACCGAAGTAGTTATCCAAAATGTCTAAAAATAGAAGTTACCTATTTACATATTTTGAACATCCGGATTCCAAATATGGAATCCATTTTTCCAAATTCAAAACAAAGAAGTGGTAGAAAATAATTTAAAATTAATTCACGTAGTTAAAACAAAAATGGTGTTTTTAAAAGATAATAACTATCAAAAGATTGGCAGTTGTTTATGTCTGGTTTAATTGTGAAATTATGTCCAATGACAAACATTGAATTAAATGGTAATATTATATTCTTAATATACTTTAAAACTACTCAAATTCATAATTTATCAATACTAATTATTTTGATTAAAAAAGTTGTTTTTAATTAAAATTTTGTAGTTTTCACTATTCATCAAAATATGAAAGTTATCCGAAAAGTTCCAAAATTTCACCCTAGGCTAATTTTGATATTCTGAATCCAAAAATGAAGTCCATTTTGAGAGATATAATTTATAAAATTTCAAAAATTAGGTATTACTATTCATAACGGCTAATTTGATTGGTTGTGGTGTGTTAAAAATTCCAAGTTGTGTACAATGCACGCCATTACATTATTCAAAGGGAAATGTACCATGGAAGCATGGGGTGTTACCGTCACCTCTCCTTCAATAAATTGCGTCCTTTTAATTTTAAAAATTGGGCTATATAATGTAAAGTCCCACATTGCAAAAAGAGCCAATAAAACTATTACTTTAAATGAAAGAAAGAGAGGTATAAAGGTCACCCAAGAAAACCCATACTAGATTCTAGGTAAGAAAACATGGATATGGATGATAAACTAAGTGTGATGTTCTGATGGAGTGGGATAGAAATCATGATCAGGAGAAAGTTAACAATAAGAAAACCACAAACTTTTGTTGGGACAAACGATCATTAATCTCCTAGTATGAAAAGTAAATGGACAACATTTTTTTGTTTTAAGTTTCATTACATAAGGATGAGGAATTAATTTATGATATTGACTAAGAATATAAAGATATATAGACTTACTTTTTAAGTAGAGTATCATTCTTTAATAAATTTCCACCACAAAAAAATTAAATGGTGAGTATTCAAGAAGACTTGGTCACACTGGAAGAGCTAGAATAAACTTCTATTGAATTACATGATCCATGCAGGATAAACTATATATTTACATTATCTTTAGAGATTAATCAAAACCAAAATGGTTAGTACTAGATCCAATGATCCCCCAAAAGGATATTCCTTGAGAGAAATAAACACTAATCTTAATTTCTAAAATTAAACCAACAATACCCCAACGTTAAATAAATACCATTCAATAATCAATTGTCCTTAAAATCCTTCAATATAATCCAAACTAACATTGAAACCAAAAACATAGAAGAATTTGATTATGTAGTCTCCCAGGTTAAATTGTATCTCCAAATGACATCAAATACTCTTAAAGTCACATACTTAAAAGTATTTAACCTCATCACATATTCTCTATTATAGGATAATCATTTCCATAAATAACACAAATCACTATAAATCCACAATAAAAACGTAGAAAAAAATATACCATTACTCCACAAATGAAACCCCGTAGTATTCTATTTTCCTTGGGCATATAGTGTTCCCAACAAAGCAAACATCTTCCAAAATAACATTTATCACTTAATCACCAAATCATATTCCTATACCAAGGGTATTCATTTGATAAGGCATAAGAACCAAAATTAACATTTATATTGAACAATAAAATCATTTCACTAAAAATAATTAGTCACACTATCCAGGGACTTCACGTAGTCCAGTTGTAGGCGATAAATCCCAATCACACTTTGGTTGTGGGTTCGATTCCCACAGCTTTTTCCGACACAACAGGTTGTCACGCGGTCTGCGTGTTGTCCTTTTTCAAAAAACTATATAATACTACCAAAATGAGATAAATTCCTCAAAATACCATAACAAAATTTAACCACAAATGTTATATCATACCTTGCATTTTCATCCCAAATTATAATAACTTATAATTCTCTCAAACCCCAATGATCATATAAAACCAAATGGATATTTATACCTATATCCACAAGAGAAGAGATAATTCTTCCTCAAATATCATTCTCACATGGAAAACTGTAGGGTTACAAATACAAGGGAAAATTATTCCAAAGTAAACCCATCAACAAGGAGCGCTAATACTTTTTAGACATCTCCCCAACCATTTATTTCCACATAGCTTCTTCTTTGACCAAGAAAATATCCTATAGAATTGGGCATTCACTCGGGTAATGGCCAGGTCCTCTACATTTACGGCAAATTTCTGTAAATGGACACTTGGGACCACTTTTATCTTCTTCCATAGTACTCTTCATTTTTCTTCGGCAATTCTTCACTTTATGTCCTTCCTTCCCGCATGTAAAGCATTTCTTTGTCCCATTGAGACACTTTCCTGGGTGTCTCCTTCCACATTTCATGCATGATGGAAATTGGGGGTTATTTTCTCCATGGTCTCCACTGCTGGAGCTCTTATCATTCATCACCTTTCTCTTCCTTGTTGAGTCCGGAAGTTGGATAATATATATGTTGTTGATCATATTTTTGGAAAACTGATTTGGCATAAAGACAATATCTTTTACGCCTATCAAAATTCCATTTTTTTCTCATTTCCACTACCGTCCCCATCTTGTACATCAATATTAAAGTCACTATGACTTCCTTGGAATATTGCCATTGACCAAAACCAGAAAGAATTGTGTGAGTAACAGTATTCAGAAAATCATTTAGAGATTTACATGTCACCATAATCTCAATTTGAAACACATTAGGATTAACCAAGGTCATTTACTCTCATCTTATATATATATTACTTTAAATAAGTTTGTAAAGAAAATGTAAAGTATCCTATGCATATCCCCTAGGAGTGTCATAACAAAGAGTGCAGCAAGGCCCGTTGTCATGCACCAGTTCCCGTTCGAGTCTAGCTCAAAGAGGTTTTTTCAGGTTTTACCCCTAGGTACATCTGTGCCAGAGCCGCCTATACCGGCTCGTATCCAGACAGGTATGTATTTCCCAGAAAACTCACAAAATCTCTACAATACCAAAATTCTAGGAAGTTATTCTATATTAATCCTTAAAGTTCATCTTAGGTCTACGTGCTTTAATCCGAGTTTATCTAAATCTAGCTTCCAAGGATTGTACTAAACGTCCTCTGATACCAACTGTAACGCCCCGACCCCAGTTACCCAGAGTCGGTGCATTATTACACAATATTGGTATGATCATAAGAACGATCAAGTCTCGAAAGACCGATTAGTTTATTAGCCTTGGAAACACTAGATACATTCATAATGTTTTACATTACATCAAAAAAAACATCTTGTCTTCATATCCACTCATACTATCCCTGCAGCTCATTCATAAATTACTTCTTCATAATCCTTGGAAAAATAAAAAATTGAAAGGGGTGAGCTCAGATGCTCAATAAGGATAACATTATAGCAGAAGCTTTCATAGATAACCATAAACACTTAAGGAAATATATAATTAAAACAAAAGCCTTTTAAACTTGAACTTCAACGTAATATGGCAAAGATAAAATGAAATAATTCCATTTAATTATTCACATGGATATTCTACTAGTCGAACAATCACATGCAATATCAATAACCACTTTCATAGCGATGTAATGCATAATGCCAGACTATCATAACCACATATCCAAGGCCTCGTGCCAAGACTTCAAATATGATTTTTCCAAGGCCTTGTGCCAAGACAGTAGTTTGTCTCATGAGACCCACCGATGCATCGAGGAGTTATAGAGGGCTCCACCCGTCACATATTAAGTCCAATGCATTCCTCATATGATCACTTTTAAACATAACATAAACATTCTTATTAAAACTAGCATACGAAATGTCAATATTTTAACCAAAAACCATGAATGGTATAAAAAATAGCACATCCACAGTCAAACATAACTCATTCGACGCAATATGGAAGATTTTATTGTACCTCAATCGATAATAATGAATGATATTGACATAGATGAAAATAACCATCAAAACTATTTGATATAAATATCCCCGTTTTTTGAAAAAATTTAAAAGTCACACTATTTTTCAACAAGCCTTTTAATAATAGATTTATGAATAAAAGTGTCCCATACCACTTTGAAGCATTTAAAATGAGTTCTAATTTTAAAACATTAATTATCATATAAATAAATCATTAAAACCATTTTTAAAACATGGACATTAATGAGCAAGATTTAGAAGATTAAGTCTTTAAAACATTTTAAAATGGTATTTAGGTTAGAGTTTCTAACCAAAAGAGAGACACTTGAATACAAATAATTGAGGTAATCAAAACATTGTAATATCATGAGAATAAAAGAATTCATGATATACTATGTAAAAGTACATTATATACACAATATAAAAGTGATTTGGTGTATAACAACGAAGAAGTCTCAAGGGAATGTAAATTGAGATGAAATCTCTCATAAATGCCGTATCCTTAGGTTAAGTATAAATCAACAACATAGTTATGTGTGAATAATAGAAATACACTAAATATGATTGGATATTTAGTGTAAAACAATCAAAGGACATTCACACATAATCTTGTAAAAACAACACCAACGAATTGGATGATTAACTCAACAAATGGAGAATGAGTTAAAATTACTCTTATCAAATTCAGATCAATGACTTCAGAATTATCAATGGAGTGATTATGTGTATCAAAAGTATATACACAAGAAGGGGAGTGGAAATTATGACATAATCAAATGAATAGTGATTCCACACATAATCTTGGGGTAATATAATCAATCAAATATGCGTAAAGCCAAATGAGTGGAAATTAAAATCTTAAATTCCCTTATCAATTTGGTAACTTATGAAACATGCACCCATGAAAGAAGGATCATACAATGATGATGTAAATACCAATAAATTAATGTATATTACACAATTAATACAATCATGGGTAGTATACACACCACATGCAATAAATAAGTGGTGAACAATGGAATTCTCACGGAATTAAAAGTGAGATTAGAAACCCCTTAGATTGTACTTTTTCCTTGGTCGACGGTAGTTTAACCTCTTGTATAAATGTGAAATAATTTTTATTTAATTATAAAAGAATCATATGCATTAATATGATATCATATATTATCTTTTAACATCGATTTGATAATAATATCTTAGAATTATCGTCATTTCAGGTGTTAATGGGTTCATTTTACTTTATATTCTTTATTATGTGAGCCATATTTTTTTTATTAATGGGAGGTATATTCATCATATCCAGAATTATATAAAGGCCTTAAATATTATTTTTAATCATCTAATGAGAATTATACTTGAATGGATAAGATGAAAAATTAATCTCAACGCATTTGTGGAGACGGTAGTCCGTACGTACGCACGAGCGACAATATCATTCTTTTGATATTAAAATAATATATAAATGGTTGGTATATCATATATACAGATTCATTAATCTGTTATATTTATTATTTACATGATTTACACATCATTATTATACCCATCCAAATAAAAATATATTGAATAACAATTATACCACGACGTGGAGACGGTAAGCCGTACGTACACACGCGTGGTGACATGTTATTCAAAGGGTGAATAGAATATTGAATATGGTTGTACCATATTTATTATAACATCACAGAATATATATGAAACTGGAGTTATTATTTTAAAATGGTAATAACAAATAAAGAAGAAGTGGAAGAAGAAAGGAACTTGGAAAAGGGTGGTGAAATCATTACCTCTTCTTCTGTTTCTTCCTTTTGATTTGATCAAAAGGGCTCCTTAGGAAGGATTTCTGATCAAACTAAGGTCTCTATGTTGTATTGAGGGAAGTTGAGAGAGTATTTGGGCAGAGTTTGGTCGAAACAAAAGGCTTTGAAGGTGTGAATAAATGAGAAGGAGGTGTGCCCTTTTATAAGAGGGGTGAGGGGCACCATTGGAAAAGGTAGAAATATTAATTTATAATAAATTCATATTCGGTTTATAATAGCTCCAAAGTTGATTATTTAACATTTAAGGTGGGGATGGGTTGAAAACAACTCAACCAATAGAATTTAGAGCGGTTTGTGTCATTATATTAACCTTATCATTAAGTCTTAACTCTTAGTTAATTAGTTTCACTTTTACAATGTCACTTTGTATTTTTATATTATATGGTCACTAAACATACCATATACATCCAAGAGATCCCCAAGTGGTTCATTAATGAAACACATATCAGGATATAAGTCTCTTGGCCGAACCATAGATTTTTAGGAATTTAATATCAATTAATAATATAATATTTGTTTTAAAATCTCTTTTATGTCAATTTTGACATTATTCAATAGTTGATTTTTGTGAAACACATAACAGAATGATTACTTCAAAAAACATTAATTTAATCAATCATATTATGTCATGTTAACCTATTAAATTAGTTTAATTAAATAAAACTCTCAAATTATATTTATTTGCGTATTTATAATATCAATTATTCTAATTTTTCACTATTATGGTAATTACTACATCACCATTGTGTCATAAATAAATTAAACTATTTAATGTCTAAAAATTATAAATAAATTATCATTATTTAGGAAATATTTTTATCTTTCTAATTAATATTTATAGTCTAAAATCAAACATATATTACCCTATGTAACAATTGTTTTTCTAAAATATATATGCTTGTGTCATTTTTGTATTCATTTTAACTTAATTAAAATAAAGTGTCCCTATCACTTACAAGTGAATCCATGGGGTCCCAGAATCGACCCAAAGATGCCCATGGTCGACCATGTATCAGCCAATAGGGTTAAGACACGTTTTAGGATAATTTAGTATTATTATAATATTATTTTTTTTCACCCTTATTTACCGGATTTACCCTTTAACAATGGTAAATAAAATATTTACCGAAGTAATTAACCAAAATGTCTAAAAATAAAAGTTACATATTTACACAATTTGAACATACTGATTCCAAATATGGAATCCATTTTTCCAAATTCAAAACACAGAAGTGGCAGAAATTAATTTAAAATTAATTCCCATTGTTAAAACAAAAAGCGTGTTTTTAAGAGATAATAACTATCAAAAGATTGGCACTTCTTTATGTCTGGTTTAATTGTGAAATTATCTCCAATGACAAACATTGAATTAAATGGTAAAAATATATTCTAAATATACTTTAAAACTACTCAAATTCATAATTTATCAATATTAATTATTTTGATTAAAAAAGTTGTTTTTAATTAAAATTTTGTAATTTTCACTATTCATCAAAATATGAAAGTTATCCGAAAATTACCAAAATTTCACCCTAGGATAATTTCGATATTCCGAATCCAAAAATGAAGTCCATTTTGAGAGATATAATTTATCAAAAATTTCAAAAAGTAGGTATTACTATTCATAACAGTTAGTTTGATTGGTTGTGGTGTGTTAAAATCTCGAAGTTGCGTACAATGCACGCCATTACATTATTCAAAGGGAAACGTACCGTGGAAGCTTGGGGTGTTGCAATTTATCCCTTATTTTAAATTTTATGCATGGACGAACCATCTTCTCTCTCATCTATTCTTGGTTGTATTCTGTATGAGAGAAAGATACATGTCGAATAATATTCCAATCAATTCATATTAATTAATGTTTATTGTGAATAAATTTTTATAAATTGAAGAAACAATTCTTTGTTAAAAATAATTTTGAAATTTGTTTAATTGTTGGTAAATAAGTATTATCATTTAAATCATCAATGTTAATAGATATAATTATATCCTAAAATATAATTGAATTATATTATTGGATTATCAAAAAAATATGATTCAAGATTGGTAAAATATTATCTCATTGGTTTTAAAATTATTCATAACCAATAGTTGTTATCACATGGATTGGAATGTTTTAATAGTTTATAAATTATCAATGAATGATAAATTTTTATCATATTTTTTATATTTTTTGTTTTTAAATAAAAATTTCACATTTTTTGGATCCATGAATTTTAAGATTCATCCTCATATTGATATTGATAATAAATCATAGTATGTGGTTGGTATAATTTGAGTTTTAGTACTATTTATTCATTACATGATAGGTTTGTGGGGTTTTTTAACAAACGTTTAATTGATTAGAAAATGTGTCATTTAAACACATATTTATATTGCTACAATAACAAAATTGAGTACAATATTTTTATAAAATAGGAATATCAATTTTGGGGAAAATATATCTAGAATCACCAATCCTCTTTTAGTGGATTCATTATTCATTACGTGTCTATTCATTTAATACAACAACCACAGTGTTTGGACTATCCCTATGAATGACTCTCTTTATAGTTCAATTTTTTTATATTTTTAATAGAACTAATAAATATATTTTTCTTCACATCAATTATTAAATTAAATCATTCTCAAACAATAGATGTATCATCTAAACATTGGTTATGAGATGTAATGTATTTCTAGAATGTATCCATAGAAAAATAGGGAGCTAACTGATATTTATTTCACTACAAGTCTCCTTTTATTGATTAAAAAGATGAATGGGTGATTTGATTAATGCCCAAGAATATATAATATTTAAATATTCATAGATATTACTCAGAGAGAAAGTTATTTACTTAAGAACATATAGAAGCTTACCCATCACACATTCACTTAGATAACCATTTTCCATTTACTGAACTACTTCGGTTGTTTTTGGATACAATACATCTTTTGAACATGTAATCAATATATCACATAAATATATATTTATTTCAATGTTTGGATATGGGAATGGGTATGATGAATATTGTCATACATGGGAATTGGTCTATGTGAAAATATGGTTATGTGATCATCCTTCACATTTCAAGATGTTTCCAATTGGGTACATGGATTTTGACAATATAGAAATTCATTTTTTTTGATCAATTTATCAGGATAACATAACTTCACTACATGGATATTCTTATAAATCCCTTAAATGGTTTCAGTTATAAAATAAATTCGTCACATATAAAAAACAATTGATAAAGATGTACAGTAGATATTTTTTTAAATTAATAACATTTAATCATTTAAACACTAAAATCATCATTTTTGTAATAATAATCAATGAATTAAAATTTAACATATCAATTGAAAATTATTAAAAAAAATTCAAATTATATTATCATATTGTATTTGTGATTCAATAAAATTCGTGAAAATGGATGTGGAAAAATTTAATGAAATAAATCTATATTAGTTGGGTCATTTTACAAATAACTTATATCCATTTTGTGATTACAGTATTCAATAATCATGCCGGGATATTTTCATAACTCCATACAAAATAACTATGTGGAGATGATAAATTAACCACATATATATTTTTATTTAATAAAAAAATAAATATGAAATTGAATATTGACGTTTATTTTAATCCATTGACTGTTGTGTTAATTCAATTTTTGAATGATTGTTTAACTATATACGATGTAGTTTCAGGTCATCATTTTTTACTCTATATTATCTTAATATGGAAAATTAGTGAATTTCCACTGTATGGTATATTATCTAGTTATAATAAAAATGTTGTAAAATTGAGTCTATATTTTATTATAATGTCGTGGGAGTTTTATGAATTATTTATCTTCAAATAATTTTTTTTCATTCATATCATGCATTACTTGTAAGGGAGAGCTTAGATGGACCACATAACGTTATTAAAATTTTAGATGTATGTTACCACCTTTCCATTGGATTATTGGGTATCAATAGAAATAAAATAATCAATAAAAATATATCATCTACATATTTATAAAATGATATCAGTAATTATCAAATGATTATCATTAAAAACAAAAAATTGAAAATAAGTAATGTTTTTTCTAAAGAATTGTTTTTGTACATGTAATGTAAATATATATAAATATATTAATTTAATTTCTATTTGGTGAATGTTTTTAATGAAATGTTAATATAATTTACTTGATCATATTTTGTAAACATTCAAAAACATTTTCTATGTAATGTATAAGATAAAATACAGTGTTATGGTTGAAATTATTTTTCTTCTAAAAATAAGTAATTGTAAAATTTTGTACAGTAACATTAAAATTAATTTCATAAATTTATATGTATTGAATATAAAATAATAAAATGAATATTTATAATCATGATTTTCAAATTTGGTAATTAGTCCACTTTTATTTTAGGTCAATATGAATAGTAATTTTTGTAAAATTTATTAGTTTGGTAAAGGGTAAATTAGGTGAATCTTGTATAAAAATAACAAATGAGGACATAATTTTTTTATCCAAATTATCATTTGAGGAATATAATTAATACCTTACAACTAGTTGTTAATAAATTTCTTATTTAATGGACTTATTTTCTTGAAAAATGACTTATAAAATATTAATATCAAAGAAATTTATAAAATGTCACTCTCTTTGATATTGATATATTTTATGTTTCGACATGGGGATAAAAGTATTTTATGAAAAAATATACGTTTTTATTTTTATTTTTATTTTCATAATATTTTTTTCACGATAATTTTTTTTAGTAATTATATAATGGCCTTAATAGAAGAAGTAGCACTAATGCACTATTTCTCAATTGGACAATAAAATACAATAAATAATTTTTAAAAAATTAAACAGTATTTAATTTGAAAATTTTAATGTGTCTGAAGAATTTAGTAAATCAATATTTCATATTATGGACGTTTTAATAATTTATATTCGTATTGACATTCTTATTTATGTATTTATAATTAATTTAAATGAATAGTGTCAAAATTAACACTAATGATATTTTATAAAAAAAACGTTTACTAAATTTTTTTAAAATAATTATTTTTTAAAATAATAAATATTTCTTTGGGTAGGGTCATAAATTTTAATAATTGTCTATTTTTGGTCCAATTTTCACATTTTAATTAAAAACATACAACTTTTTAATATTGACTTTTTTATCACAATTAATATAAAAAATTGGCAAGATTTGGGTAAATCAGAATTGTATGGATTAAAATAAAAAAATAATATTCCAAATAATATTTCTTGATTACATTATAATAACATTCCACATTATATTCAAATAAATTTCCATTAGGAGTCATTATTCTGGATAAATAATATAATATATTTTAATTTTTTTGATAAATTCCAAAATTTCCCCACACCTTAATTATAAATGGAAACCTCATCCCTTATATAATTACATAAAATTGAGACTTATAAGTTAATATTTTTCACAAAGATTATCTTCTATACTTACTTTTACATAATTTATAGGTTGTGGTATTTATGAAGACCGAACGTAGATCCTTTATTGGATATTTAAAGTAGTTATTTGGAAGAATAACTAATCTGCTTAACCTATCCCTTTCCTTTTATAATCATATTTTCATCCAATAATCAATGATATTTATCAAAAAACAATGAATTAAAAATTTTAAATATTATTAAATTTTATTATTGATATTAAATCACCATTATACCGCCTCTTTCCTTTCAAACAAGTAGTGAAAGTATCAATTGTGCATACATAAAACTCACCTTCTCCATGTATCAATACAATTCAATTTACATTACACTATATTATGGATTTTAATTAAGATGGGATTAAGGATTAAATTTTTTTATCATATCTTAGTCATAATTATATAATTATAATATCACTTCTATCATCTTACCGTCTATTATTTTAAGAAACAAGAATGTCATTCGCGAGTGCCTATGGGCTAACATCCCCACAATGTTATGCGATTCATAATTAATGTATATTTCTCATGAATAATAATTATGTGGCTTTGAATGAATATATGTTATATATATGATATTATAATGATACGTTAATGGGGATTTTTTGTTTGGAATTCTTTCAATATTTAATTTGAGAAAATAGAAACAACCTTCACATGTACGTACGACATACCATAACCATGAATGGTGTAATTGATTTTTAAATCTATACATTTTCTAAATGATTATTAATAAATATATATATATACATAATTTTTTTTTATAAAAACATGATCAAAATTTTTTAAATTATTCGACAATGATAATGTTTTATGAACTAGGACTACTAAATCGAAACATTCTTGGAAAACGAAGAAGTTATCACCATGAATAAGGATTTTAATAAAATATTATTAATAAATGTATGAGAAGTTTTTCTAAATAAAGCATCAATGTAATTAAAGATATTAATATTTTTATGAAATAGATGTATAATGTGGTAATATTTATTATTTATGAGGTTTTAATATGAACAATAAAATGTTATACACGAGGTAATGGTATTTTGTATCACATTTTTTTGTGGGACACAATTCATATATACAACTTGATTATTTTATCTAGTCTATATACATACCATGAATGTATCATATGATCCATTCCATTAATATTATTGGATATCCATGTCCATATATTTTTTTCATTGGGAATATTATTCAAATGTTTCTAATGTTGTAAGGGTTTATTTCATAATATTATAACTATTAATGATTACGTATATTTATGTCTCTTGTGTAGAATACTTCTCTTCAATGAACATTATTTCTAGAATGGATTTCAATAAATCCAAAAATTGTATAAAACAATTTTTACCAATGTTTTATTTTTTTCCAATGGTTAGAACAAAATCATTTTCTCTTTTTCCAAAAGATGATATTTTTGAATTTTCCTACAAAAATATAGAAGGAATTTTTTTAATATATAATATTTGGGAAATTTTACCTCTCTTTTTTTCCAAAATTCACTAAATATACCATTATATGATTATTAGTTTATTTTCAAATAAAATTTTTTCCATCAAAATTATGAAACCAAAAAACGTGATTTCAAAATTGAATGTTTATTTTACTCAAGAATTATTCCAAGAGATCTTTCAAAATCATTTACAACTAATATGAAAACATTTTATGCTTATTATAATTCACTAGGGATATAATATAAGTATATAATCCTTATTCTTTCTCAGTATAATATATATTTATTGTGAAAGGATTAAATTTTCATGAAATCCATTTTTCAGTGGGTTATGAGATGCTAAAATGTTAATGAAACCCATTTGTTTTCATGGGTTATGATGTGATAAATGATTTATGATCCTACAGAACCCATGCATATGGTTTTAATTATGACATTTTTGGTGCCTATATCTCCCTCCAATTCATTGGGTAAGTTATTATATATCATTATATAGTTATGTGAAACAAGTCTAAGTGTTTGATTCATTATGGGATAGTGTTTAGGTGCATGATTTTTAAGGGAAACAAGTTTATTTGATTAAAAGATGACGGTAAATAGGGATGTATTCTTAATTAGATGTTCTTGGTTGTTAGGTATCATTACACGACCTTGTGGGGAACATGTTACGACTCTCCATGACCGCCTCTAATGGGCCTGGGGCTAGAGACTAGCACCATGTAGGTATATCACTAATATGGGATGAATTACCAATGTCCTTGTACATATGAATGCATATTGAAGCCCAAAATTTAAGAAATGTAAAAACTTCTAATGAAAAAATCCACGTATACAAATTAACCCATACAATAGAGTACAAATGTATTGAAATGTGTAGTAAAGTAAAATGGGCCAAAGGACAAGCCCACCAAAAGAATGATTTTTCAAACTACAATGTCCATCCTATAAATAAGATAGGTCCATGGACTACTTCTCAAGACCGCGGGAACACCTTGGCCTATCTAGAGCTGACAAATCTCTCTTCGAACCTTGTCCACCCTAGACTATGTCATATGGTCACTCTTTTTCACAATAAGTGACAAGTGAAGGAAAACAATTTGTTGTGGTGACTATAAAACTACTCAATATGACACCCTAAAACCAAAAGAAATACAAAAAGTAAAGGTACAGTCCACTCTACATAGTATATGTCAACTATATAAATTACAAGAACTTATCCAAATATACTCAAACCCTGAATCATAGTCTAGAAGTAAGTCACAAATACTGCATACCCACACTGGGGATCTAGTCCGATGATTCCAAGAAGCATACATCCATGAGCATATACTCCTGAGTCCAATAGCACGGATGATGTCCTCCTGAGAAGTATTATTCATCAGGAACCATCACGAGATAGAGATATGTTGATAGATATGAAGAGAGAATATGTTACACTTTCTCTGGGAGAACCAAGTCCACAAGTGGGAAGATCATGATACACAGATGAGGATATTTTCCAGGGCCATACCGTATACCATGACTCGTCCCGATTAACATGCTATGTAGGGGACCGATGTCTATTAGGATTGGTCTCATTGATACTTGATTCTACCAAGGGAATTTGAGTTGTTATGGAATTTAGCTCTAGGCCACTTAGAGTGGAATTAATTCTTATATCTAGTAAAATCCTTATGGAGGGACCATACACATGTGAATAGGAAATGATACCAACTAAAAATTTAGATGAACAAATTAGGTAACAAACACTAATGAATCATTCTCAAGATACATTGTACAAGGAGATAAATCCATATAGAAAGGTATACCCAACGTGTATTAGGGTCACATGTCATGTTCTATGACCCAGGCTATTTCTCGTGTACAATAGCCCATGTTGTTTTGAACATGTCATTTAGAATATGCGTACAGACCTTATGGATGTGTTTCATGTTATGTCCCTATATTTGGGGTCCTCCCATGTACTTTTTCTATGTGTCAGTATACAGTTTCTACTCATGTCTACATATCCATGTACTGGTAAAAGAGGTTATACGTACAACCAGCACAGTAAAGCCATGTGGAGGGGTACATGCCATGTAGGTACACATTGTTCTCCAACCCGTGTCGGTGTATCCTCTGAGATACAAGCAATTTATGGGGAAGGTCTCAAACACCATTTGGCAGGTTCCACACGTAGTGTGTATCTTCAATTATTTCCAAACCTCTAACTTCCCCTAAAAGGGTCTCACATGTCGTGTATCATGGGATACATGTCTTATTAATCAGGATTTTCTAGAATATATTGTTCGATATCTAGTCTTCTTCCACATTACTTTTTCCACCGATTGCGGTCGCACCTCATTGGGAAACTATATATCTGAAGTCTCTCAATCATGCCATCACTAATTTGGATTGATTCGAGCCTCCAATCCACCCAGAAATCCAATTTCAATCATCCCCTTGAGGGTTCATAAAGAAAAATTTCCTCTAAAATACTCTGATACGTTTGTCGCCATTTCTGTGACACCTCCTCTATGTTGTAATGATTCCAGATCTATGATTTTATGTCATTAATAACTGATTTGAATGAGAAAATATCATCCATTCATAACCTCGTGATGAAAAATGAATGCGAGGGGACAAAGGGGAATGAAATAAAATTGAAAATACTTGAGTAATGAATCATGACCCCTGTTCATCATGTCCTTGATCCATTTTGTAAGAAAAAACCTGAATCTAAATCAAAATATAATCAATCCCCTAAACAAAATGTGAAGTAAAACCCTCCTGCAAAATGGATCAAACTACGTGTGAAACTATTCATTCGTTAATCCATGTTAATAATTAAATCAAGTAATAGGGAATTAAGGAATTAAAACATCACTCCCTATAACCATGTTTTCTCATTTGTTGAAGCAGATTGACTATCGTGTCAATTCCGTTTTCAATATTCTTCAAAGTGGTGTTCATCGATCTTTTATCAAAGGTTATGTCATCATTTGACGTCGAAATATTTATTCAGGTTCTCTCTAGATCCTCTAGGCTGTTTCCTGGGTTAGGAGCATATCCCTAGGATCTTTCCCAATATAGAACAAGAAAATGTGTCATTTCTCAAATACCTAACATTAAAATAAAATAATTTGTTAATTTATTTTATTTTACAAAAAATTCCAAAAATTAACATTCACATCCATCCCACGTTGGCTGATGGAAAGACATTCCTAGGGTAATGTTTCTGCTCTAAATGAAATGATAAAATTTTATTTCTAATATGGTAAAACATTTAGATGTTGTTCCACTTTATCTAAAAAAATTATCGTTCATTCTATTTAATATATTTAACATAAATCAATCATTTATTATGAGCACACATGGCCTCAAAATTGTATGTCATCTTATCTCAAGGTCTCAAATTAATACCATAAAATAATTAAGAATAATACATTGTAAAATAAGGGGCATTACATTATACCCACCATGGAGATTTACATCCAAAAAAGACAAAAACAATGTCTATACAAAAAGATGTTGGTATTGTACATGAATCTGAGCATCCAAATTCCATGTACTCTCCAACAGACTCATGTGCATCCACCAGTCACACACTAGGGTAATTTCTCACCATGAAGGATCCTATCTATCTGATCATTGATCTTCACTAGGTACGGAAGAAGGTCTCTCCACCATCAATTTCAATCACTCCATAGTTTATGATGAGTGATCGGTCATGTATGCACATCCTCAACTACAACATGTAGAAGACATCATATACCTAATGAAACTGTAGTGGTAGAGTTAAGATATATGACACCTCTCTAACACTTCACAGTATCAGAAAAGGGCTGGTAAAACTCATAGATAAATTTCTACCATTGGAAAATCTCTATAACCCACATTGAGCGAAAACCAGATGGAATACATAATCTCTTTCCTCGAGATCCAAATATCTATGCATCCATCAACATAAGACTTCTTTTGAATCTGTGAAGTCTTCACCTACTCCTGTATGATCGAAAACCTCTAGGTGGTAGCTTATAACAACTCCAATCCAATGAGTGCTGACTCTCTGAGTTCATTCTAGTAATGTGGTTTCCGATTGGGTCACTTGTACGGGGCCTTGAACGGTTCCATACTAATGCTGGAGTGGTAAATATTTTTGTATAAAAACTCCGTAAGTGGTATGTTGTCCTCCCAACTAAGACCGATGTCAATGTTTCAAGCCCGCATCCTGTCCTCTATACCTGAATAGCCCACATAGTATGGACATCTGTTTGGGGATGAAAAGTTGTGCTCAAGGATAGCTGAGTCCCAAACGCCTCCTACAATCCCTACCATAACTAGGATGTGAAATGAGAAACACAATCTGAAACAATCATAGATTGGACACTATGATGGTTTACTATATCCTTCATGTTGAGGCATCCCAAGCACTCTACTAAACCCTACTCTCATATTTCTAAGATGTGGGATGACTGGGTGAGTCAATCAATGACTACCAAGATGGTATCATGTCCCCTAGATATAATTGGAAAAAACTCATCCAGAAGTCCATCAATATTCCATCCAAATTACATTATTCAATCTTAATGGTTATGAAAAAAATTTTGGAACATGGTTATCAACCATCACGTACTGGAACATATATCTTAAAGATACAAATTTTTTGTTTGCCTTCATCACCACTGTCCACAAAAATTGACGTTGGAGGTCTTGGTACATCTTCTTCACACCAGGGTGTCCCGCCAAAGAGGCGGTATAAATCTCCCTTAAATATCCCCTCCTGCAATGTCACTGGTAGAACTATGTTCCCTATAAAAAGAACAACATCCACACAACCTTTTTAATATCCACTAGGATCATGCCCTATGGACATATAAGTATTTAATGTCTCACAGTAGGTTCCCCCAAACTTTTCCTCCCGGACACGCTATAATTGTGGAGGTTTCACAATCATCGATGAGAGGTAAGTTGCATAATCTCCATCCTTGAAGGATAAATATAATGAGTCCAATTAATTAGACACCTTCTTTAATAGTTTTGTACTATATCTCTTACTTAGAGAATCCTCCACTACATTCCCCATCCCAGGAGTATTGAAAATCTCAAATTCACTGTCCTATAGGAACTCTAACAATTTCCACAATCTTGTGTTCAAATCATTATGTGAAGAGATATACATTAAAATATAATGATCATAGTAGAATATAGAGATATTTCCCATAAGTTAGTGTCTCCAAATATTCAATGAGAAGACTACCTCTACCCACTCAACATTGTGGGTCATGTTGATCTTCTCATGTGGCCTCAAATTTTGCGAACCATAGGAAATCCCAACATTATTCGACATCCGGACCCAACCAAATGTAGTCTCTATTGCATTATATAGCACTACATACTGGAATACATCCACTGTAAAGCTCATGATCAGAGTGGTCGTGAAACTCTTCCTCAATTTATGATAATCATACCGGCACTTCTCTATCCACATGAAGGTCTACCCCATTTGAGTCAAAGATTTCATAGGTTCATATATACATGGGAAATGAGGTATGAATCACTGTAATTATCACGCTATCCCATGGAATCACTGCACCACTGCCACCCTTCTAGGTGGATCCCATGATAACACTACTTCCACATTGGATTGGTCCACTACTACTCTATCATATGAGATAAAAGACCCAAAATGTGGAATGCATTAATCCAAAACTGGATCTTTGAGAGCTTCCCAAAAAGCAGGTTCTCTTGGAGTACATCAGAACCATTATTAGGTGCCTCGTGTGCTCCTCCCAAGACACCAAGTATAGAAGGATGTTGTCAATGATGTCCACTACAAACCAGTCTATATATGTCTAGATGATCTAGTTCATGAGTCCCATGAACACTTCTAGAGAGTTAGACACACCAAAGGTCCTCAAAAAGTACTCACGAAGCTATGTGGGATACATTTGATATGATGGTGGTGATATCATTTTCATCTTGGGGGTGTTAAACGATGCAGAAGTCTATCACACATTGGGGTGGTAATCCAAAAAAACCTTCTAAAAACACATCCTCATACTCAACCAATACTATTGGGAACTGAGAACACATAGCATCTTCTACTTCAAGGGAAAGGATATCCAACTCATGAGTGATCGGTTGCACCCTCCTATGGCAGAGGCCATCCTATGCTTGTTGTGATTATTTTTCACTAACAATGGAAAAAACCATCTCATCACTATGGGAACACTGCACCCTTAACCTAAAACATTCAATCTGAGCATGGATTGAAGATATCCCATCTATACTAAGAATGATTTTCTAAGGCCTCAGCTATTCCACCAATATGTTCCAAGTGAAACTCTGACCTCCATGGGTATTATCAAAATTTTGTAAAAGGTGTGTGATCACAAAGTATCATCCCAAAGGTGTCTCCAAGCATAATGATCGTGTCAATGGTTCATCAAGAATATCAAGGTCTCGTACAAGGTATTTGGCATGGAAAGAATGACTGGAACTGGTGTCTATAAGTATGAGAGATAAGGTTGAAAAGACATATATTATACCTCAGATCATCCTGGGACTCCCTAGGTTGTTCGCTTTAATCTAATGTAGGAGCCCCCTCCTCTTTACTCCAGCTCATGATCCTGGAGTGGATCTCTGTGGGTGGTGATGTTATTATGTCCAAACACCCTCAACCTACTAGTGATCTCATAGATCCTTTTCAAAATCCAATGACTAGAGGATCTATTTGGTCCACTCGTTTCCTCAACCACGGTGGTCCATCCACCACCTCCAGGTCAGCTGCTTGACGAGTTGGACATTCTCTAGTGAGATTTCCACTATTGTTACATTTGCTGAATCACCTCTTCATATGATGACTATATATAGCTTGAGATCCCTGGACTATATACCCCCTATCTTGAGACATCCTATGACATCTCCCACATCCATATCCCTTTGTATGATGTCGGCTCAATGAAACTGAGGTCTCTACACATACCTGCCTACTTTTGATTTTCACTGGCAGAATTATCACAACAAATAAGCTCTCGACCAAAAATTCTTTCCCAACCACTCCATCATAATTTTTAATTTATAGAGTTATGATAATTGACCAGATTTCCTAATGTATACCTCACTCGAAGGTCCGAGCCATAATTTACTGATGAATGACCATATCCATCTAGTACATGGAGAGGTTGGCGAACCAACATTAATAGTCAGCCACTGTCAAGATACACTATGTGGGATTATGAAGCTCTTGTATATGCACTGAACACAGTGTAATATGAGATAACTCGTCACTAAAAAGTTTCTCAAACTCCTTCCATGAATGTGTGTCCTCGTCGTGAGTATGTATGGTCAAAATATACCTTATCCACACTGAACCATAAAGAAGTCTCCCTACCAGGATCTCCATCTGGTCTAGTAGTGTCTTCATTAGATGAAAACCTCTGGTCACTGCCTCATGCGAGTAATCAGACGCATTAGGTTCTAGATCACCATAGAACCAGATGGGTCTCTGTCTCTGAAACTCATGGTGCATGATTAGCATGAGCTCATATTCTTCTAGTGCTATAGGTACCACATGATTCTCCACTACTGATGGTATTGTTGGTGGACCACCAACAGGTAACCCCTAAGGAACTGGCCACTCCATTAAAATCTTTTCACTGACGGGGGAATCCTCATGATCATGTATCTAAGAACTAGAATGTATTCATGGAAGAGGCTTGCTAAAAAAAATATGAACCACATTCAAGGAATATACTTCGATAGCTGAATCATGAAATACATAAAAACACAACCCATTTTTATAATATTCATGTACCATTATTATTTCATATTGAAACATTTTTTCTCATGTAATGGGTAAAAAATCACGTTATCAGGGTCCTGGTGTATAGATACATCTGCCGCCCGTACCAACACTAGTGTCCTTGGTATGAATTCCAAACTCAAAATAGTTAACCATATTTACTAAAAAAATCACACAGAATCTTGGTCATAAGGTATAACCAAACTCCTCTGATACCACTCTATTATGACCCATCGAAGTGGGGCCCATTCCATGACTCCCCAATCCCAATTCTAAAAGTCTAGGGGTAGGAAACTAGCACCGAGTAGGTATATCACTAACAAGGGGGGCATTGCCAATATACATGTTCACATGCACACATCTCCATTTTCAAAAAATCTAAAATGTATAACCCACTAAGGATAAAAAATTAATGCATTCTACTAAATCCAAATAATTGAGTACTATAGGAAAGAAAGGTGCAGTAATGGAAACTGGGCCAGACTATAAGCTCATCAAAAGAAAGAGTCTGAAAATTAGAATTTACAACCGGTAACCAAGATAGGTATTGGGACTGTAGAACGAATCCATAGGAACACCTCTTCTTATAAAGAACACCCAAATATCTCTTTTTCCTTGGTCCAATTTGGACTCTGTCAAAAGGATTCCCATCTACACAAGTCACAACCTGTGAAGGAAAACCCTATGCAGGGGTGAGAAAAAAAATTCCCAGTAGGACACCCCAAAACCAAAAAAACATCAACAATGGTAAAACCCCCACTACATAGTATATGTCTAGAATACATATAAAAAATATCCAAATATTCTCAAACCTATACCCATAGTCTAGAGGTAAGTCACACTTATTTTATATACATTCTAGGGATCCACTTCATTGATTCCATGAAGAACTCATCTAGGAGAACATTCACTTGAGCCCAATAGCACTGATAATATCCGCCAGAGAAGTACTATTCATCTAGAACCATCATGAGAGAGAGAAGAGTACACTAATAGATATGATGATAGAATATTATAAAGTAACTCTCAGAGTACTGACTCCAGAAGTGGGATGATCACAACACATGGATGAGGATAACTTCCGGGGCCTGACATATACCACAACTCATCCGGATTCACCTAATAAGTAGTAGAACCACGTCTCGTATGATTGGTAACGTCGATACCTGACTCTACCTAGAACTCAAAATGGATATAAGATCATTCTTTGGGACTCTTGTGTGGGATTTCGTGACTATATCCTTTAAAATCCATCTAAAGGGACCATACTCTTGTGAATAAGAAATCATACAAACTACCCTTCATAAGAAAAAACAAGGGAACCAAACCTAATAAAAAATTCTCGATATATAGTGTAAAGGAGATAAAGGCATGTTGAATGTTATAAAAGGCATGTAGTAGGGTCACACAACATCTTTCATATCCCTGGGTACTACATGTTAACAGTGGTCTATGTCATTTAAAACATGTCACGTGGAATATGGGTACACACAGTGTAGAAGGGTCACACACCGTGTCCCTACAATTAGGGGCCACCCATGTACTATGGTTGTGTGCTAGTATATTCTGTCAACCTTTTTCTGCATACACATATACCAATACATGGGGTTATCAAAGAAACTGACTCAGTAAATCCTTGTGGTGGGGTACATGACATGTAGGCACCCATGTACTCTACCCCATGTTCGTGTATACATTGATATACACACTGAGTTCCAAGGAATGTCCTACATGTCATGTGAGAGGTTTCACACACAATGTGTCACTTCACTACCTCCTAAAACCCTAGCTACCACTCGGTGGGTCACAGACACCGTGTATCATGGGATACACTCCATCTTCATCAGTATTTTCCAGAATACCTAGTTTTAACAACATTCTTCTTTCTTGAGGCTCTGACCCTCGATTATGGTTGCAACTCATAATGAATCTTCAAATCTGAAGTCACCTAGTAACGCCATCACCGATTCGGTATGTTTCCGAACTCTAATATACCCGGATATCCATCCTACTGAATAATTCGTGATGAAATATATCATCCTAAATTATCTAATATGTATGTCACCATCATCTTCCCAGCTCCACTAGGATATCATGATGCCAGGTCTATGATTTTATATTATTGCACCATGCCTCGAATTCCAACGATCATCCATTCATTACCTCATGAAGAATGAACAACATGTGGGGATAAAGGGGTAATGAGTCACATATAAATAACTTTTGAAATGAACCTTGACCATTTTTAATTATAGACAAGATTTTTTCCATTAGAATGATCTGGAAACTAAATAATAATAGATTGAATCACCCTAATAAAAATCAAAATAAATCCTTCCTAAAAGAATGATCGAACCATGGGCTGACATGTTTGAGGGTTGATCTGTGTCCATAATTAAATAAAAGAATGGGGAAATAATGAATTAAAACTACACACCCTACATCAGGGTTGGATCATTCGTTGAAGAATATCATTCTTCATGTCACTATCATTGGTGAAATTTTCCAAAGTGTCGTTTGCCACTCCCAGATCCAAGATTATGTCCTCATTTTCTGTTAAGATATTTCTTTATGTTCTCTCCATAGCCTCCATTAAATTTTCAAGATTTATGAACCTTACTATTAGATAATTACCGTTTTAAAACAATAAAACGAGTCAAGGTGCTACTATGTTACATTAAAATAAAATAAATACATAATTTATTTTATTTCATTAAAACGTCTAAAAATTTACATTCACTGTCGACCCGCACTAGCTGATGTTAGTCCACACCTTGGATAAGTTAACTACTCTAAACTCAATTATAACGTTAGATTTCAGATCTAGGAGCTCGTTTAGATGTTATTCTACTTTTTCCAGAAAACCACTTGTACGTGATATATAATATATTTAACAAGTTTTCTATATTTTGATCATTTATTGTAGGCTCATAGGGACCCAGAATCACATGTTGTGTTAGCACTTGGACTCATATTAATTCGATATAATATTGAAAAATAATAAAAAGAAATAATAATGGACATTACATTATCCTTGTCTTATGTAATGGTTTCTATTCATTTAATGTCTCCACACATAGGTATTATATGAACATATGTGTTATGATTGATTTATGATTCATTATGATTCTTATTATTCATAAATCTTCAAATGTGAATTTATTATTGAAAAAAATCATGTTTTTGATCTTTCTCAATTTGGGTATGAACATTTTATGTTATAGTCAATATCTCATGCCCCTCTTCTTATCTTATCCTTTCATATTTTCCTAAATTTATAACTCCAATGTTTACCATTACTGAGTATCTGAACACACCCATTATTTATTTTAGATCCCCCATTTTACAAATAAATATTTTTGAAGTTTATGCATACGTAAAGTACTATATTGTAAGGTAATTTTGAGAGATACTATAATTCATTTACTAAATTATAAGATTTTTATCTAGTAACCAAATACTATAAAAAATTATGGTTTTTAAAAACCCTTAGGATTGGTATATTTATAAAATAAAATTCTACTGTTTTGGTAATAATTTTGTATTTTCTCTATTAAACATATGTTTTCATAAAATAATGCGTCATGATTTAGAAATTCTATAAATGATTTGTCTAAATTATGTGGCATTACATGTTGATTATTGATTCTCAATCATTTATTTTTTTGGTCAATGGATGAACCTTAAAGAATCATTTTAATGAAGAATAATATGAAAAATGAAATGACATTCCAACTATGTAGCCAATAGATATGGGAGACATGATATATAATCATAATGATATGATCGGAAAACAATCTATGGCAATGAATCAGGGCGAGTTTCCAAATGATCAATGAATGGAACAACGTATCATTGAATATTTTATATGGAAATATCCACCTTGTTTTAGTGGATATTCTGATCCAGTAGTGGCTGAGATATGGATCAACACCATTGAAAAAATATTTTGTTGTTATATAATTGTCGATACATGATAACTTTTCCTAACTATTTATTATAGAACCACAGGTGTTAACCCCTAAAAAAGAATTTATTTTTTGTTTGTTGTCAATATAAAATGGGTTTAGATGGTAGTTTTCATGATATTTGATCTTTTTTATTCAGTGGGTATTAGTGCAGATATTGGAATCATTTTCTAGTGTTATCCAACTTTCTAGATCACAAATCTAGAGGAATGGGTGTGCTTTGAATATAATGGATTTCCAGGACTCTCTATTTATAAATATGGAAAAGGAATGGTGTTAGTAATGATTTATGTTTTGAAAAGATGTGGATATTCATGAAAGAATCTGGGTTGGTGAATGTTTTACAGTCACTAAAAGAGGTTTTATGAAGAATGATAGGGGTGTGATGAAAGGATGACAATCTATGTGAATATGAGAAGCTTCAGAAGTGGAATAATATCACTAACCATTCATGAAGAAAAAATATTCACCAACATGAATGAATAGGTTCACCAAAAAAACGTTGTGATCCTGAAATATTCACTGAGAGCCATTGTCCCAAATTGGCAGCCACGTATCAACTGAGACATGAAGAGAATTTGGGAAAATGATGAATTGAACTTATTTCATGAAGCTCTTACAAAATGGTAAATCTTTATAAATCATGAAATATTAACCATAACATTCATCACAAAAAAATAAATCTTAAGAACTAACTAAAACATTGGAATTTTAAAAAATAGTGTTTTGTAGAGACAAAGAGTTTTGAGATAGTATGGATTCCCACAAATCCTGGGATCTTTGTGATGTTTTGGAGATCACAAAGGCTGGTAGATTCACTAAGGATGGGATATTCAGAAAATAATGTATTTTAGTGATGGATGATTCATATTCGAATAAAAAATGGAGTTATTTGAAGGATGTAGTAGTTTAAAGGGTTATTTTGTGAATATATTGTTTTGAACATCTGGTTTGAGTGAATAGTTTATTAATGTGTATCCTTTAGGGAATATGGTGTAAGAAGAGTCACATGATAATCAGGGAAAAGGATTATTTTCCCAATTTATTGAGGATATATTCATGTAGATAAATTGAGTTTGACTTCACCCAATGCATTGATAAATTGGGGTTCAATGGAAGTGATCCGAGGGAGGTAGTGTGGTATCCCTAAAATTTTTATGAATGTTGTCATCCTAGCTTAGAGTGACCATGTATGATGATTTTGAATACACAATATCTATTGAAGAGGTGTGGATTATGGTATGAATAAAACACTGATATCATATTATCCTTAGACTAGACCTTAGTGGTAAACCATTTCAAACAATTGTGGATTGATTCTATTTCTATATATGGGTGTTTAATATTTTCATGATGCCCGAAAATAAATTAAACAAGTTCCTACAAATGTTGGTAAAATATTCAGAACATTTATAGGACACATTTACACCCTGATTCACCCCCTCACCTATAAGGGAATTCTAGGGTCCTATATGTTATATCAAATGGTACATGTTATATGTGTCTAATATTTCCCCAATTTTTGTTTTCATGGACAATTGAGTTAATGTTTGGGGTTTTACCCTTTTGAGGGATGTAAATTATAGATTTGGAATAATATAATGAGATATAATTATAAATATCTTATGGTAGAAGTTATCTCGACATCATTTCTATTTATTTAAGAGAGTGTTGTGCTAGCTCTTTCAATGATAGATATTGATAGGAAATTTATTGATGTAGATTCCAAATCTCAATGTGCTCTTACTACACCCTGATTTGATCATGTCTATTTAATGGTGATGAGCTGAACTATATCCATTTCCATGTGGGATATTTTAGAAACTAAATTAATATCAAGGGTAATGAAAAATAAATTATGGTTTGGACGCTTTTTATATTTCAATAATATGGAGTCAGTTAATTCTTCTTTAGAAGGATTAGAGGAATCATTGAATGATCAATGACATAAATTTATAGGAAAATGTGGAATTGGATGAAATATAGTAACATCGGTTGTTGTAAATGATGTGATCCAAATAAAAGCGAAGTAGAAATATGGAAATATCAAAAAGGAATATGATGCCTTAACAGATATAGTTTAGAGCCAAACAGGGAAGAGAGATGAAAATTATCCTCCATTATACAGAGAGTATCTCTAGTCAAGTTCCTATTAAAAATAAGAGTATACGTGGATGACATGATGTAAAAAGATATATCCTCTTTTGAAATGTTCAATTTTGTGTCTTTCTGGGCCATAATATTTCATACTATTAAGAGACATGGGGATATCTAGATAGGGAATCACTTGCAAGTCAACAAGAGATAATGAGACTACATCCTTCATCATATTAAAAAAATAGTTTATGTGTATTGTTTTACTATTCTATAATTTTCTATAATGTTATTCATTTCATGTAGAATAATGGTTGGTGAAAAATATATTGAAGTATGAGACATGTCAATATTTTTCAACCAATTAGAATTACCCTTGAAAATAGGTATTATACTCTGGAATAATAATATGAGTATGATTCATCAATGATAATTGAAAATCTTTTGGAATGTACATATTTTTTCTCTACTAATTCAGGTATCTCTTGGAAGTAAATATTGATGATTTAGAAATCCAACCTAAAAAACACACTTAAAGCTAAACTAAATATTATTAATTGGATTCTTGATAGGGGATTCTCCTCCAACATGATAGGAAATGTAAATTTGTTAAAAAAAATTATAATTGGATTAAGGAACTATGATACTCGACCATGATGGTTCCTTAAAAATCCAAGGCAGTGGAAATGTAGAATTATTAAATAATGGAATAATGAAAATAGAGGTAGTCTACATGGAAGGATTTCATCACAATATCTAGAGTATGAGTTAAATATATGAATCTGAAATGGTAGTGAGATTCAATTAGAAGAGGTGAATCATAAATTGGAATAAAGGTAAATCAATCATGAAAGGATTCATGAAAAATGTTAGTCTATACCACGTAGCACCCAAATAAAATACCATATTCTTGAACAATAAAGAGGACAACAACATATGAAACAAGAGGCTGGGTCATATTTTCCAACAAATCATTTAAAACAAATCCAAGATAGAGGCTTCTGTAAATATTCCCAATTAGAATAATTATCATGGAAAGAAATATGAAGATTTCATATGAGGAAGGATGATCCAAAAATAATAATAGTTTAGGAATAAAAGGTCATCCAAACTACATAATCATGTCCACATTGATTTGTGTGGTCCAATTAATTTCAATGACACGTATGGAGGGAAGTAATTAAATAATTTTATTGATGATTAATTTATAATGGAATGTGTGATGTTTATTTAATGAAAATTGTATGTGATAGAGAACGTGAATTGATACCTCTGATGAGTTGATAATGAAACGAGCACACAATAAAAATATTATGATCTTAAAATAGAACAAAATTATCATCCATTGAATATGCATATTTTATTTAAAAAAGTGTTCTAGAATGAGGTGTCATCAGTGAGGAAACAAAAAAATATTATGGCTATTGAACATATAAATTTTAACTTGAATAACATGGTTGGAACTATGCTAATTGAGTGTTTTGTTTAGGACCATTACACAAAATAGACTATCCATGTTTTTATGTAAACTCCTGATAATATAATGCTATTTATAAGAGATTACATGAAACCATATGAGATATTTCATAGATCAAATCCCCCACAAATGTATTTTTTGTGTTATTGGAAGTAAAATTTTTATCTAAAACAAATAATGAAATAAAGGAAATTATGGTTATTCAGTAGATGTGGTAATGTTCCATGGATACTCAATTAAGGGTAATGTATAAAAATACAAAAATAATAATCATAAAATAATTGTAGAATGAAATTATGTCAAAATCATTGAGGATGATACTATGAAACACACTTCAAAATTAAATATAGATTTCATAGAAAATTATGTATAATGGGGAAGAGGGATATATTATAAAAAATAATATTTGGAAGGATTTCCTAACATTCATAGTCCTCAAAAGGATAATGATTCAAAAGTTGAATCATAAAAGGAAACCATAACCAAAGAATCCTATCAGAACAACATAGGATAAATAAATGAGCATTGTTTTAATAATCCAACCTTTTTTGGAATAAGTCCTCAAAAAATAGATATAGAGTGCGGGGAATGGAGAACATTTTTATAACCTATAAAATGTTGAGTAACCAAAATTTTAAGAAGTGGCGAAGGATGAATCATTGGTTAAATTCATGAATGATGAACATGATCAGAATAAAAAAAAGTCATAGGATCTTCTAAATAGAATATATAATCACAATGTAAATGGAAAAAAGTGGGTCCATAATTTTTTTAAAATAAGGGAAATGTAATAAAAAATGAATGATTTTTTGTAAAGTCTATCAACATATTCAAGGCATATATTTTGATGAAACGTTTTCTCCAGTAGCTCAATTGGATTCGATTAGACTGCAATAATCGATGTAAATTCAAGGAGAGGAAAACTATATCATAATGACATCAAAAAATCATTATTAAATGGTGTATTGAATAAGAAGAAAATATTGGAGAATTAGTGGTATTTGTTATACCAATCCTAGAAAAAAGGTTTGTATATTATAAAAGGGTCATCATGGAGTAAAACAGGAACCACCAACATGGTATTCTCGGAAATATACTTATCTAATGAAGAATTATTTTTAAAAAGGTGGTTTCTATGATAATATCAATGTGAAGAATTCTAAATTAGATCAATTTATAGTTCATGTTAATGATGATTATATATATTTTTGGGAAGTAGGAATGGATATTTTGAATAATTTTCTATGAAATTGAAATAAATATATGAAATGTCTATGATGGGTGAACTCACATTATTTTAGTATACAGTCAATTCAATGTAACTTCACCTTCATTTGTTAGGAAAAGTTTTCAATAGACCATCTGATGAAATTAAAAACCCATCATTCTATACCAACTTGAACATTGAATATGGTTGGGGAAAATATAGAAATCATGAGAATGGGAAATCATTAGATCAAAACACTTACAAGAGGATCATTGTAATCATATTATAATTGAATGCAACATGTCTAGATATTGCCTTTTCATTGGGTTTAGTAGCACAAATCAATGTAATCTGAATTATGAGTATTTTCCAGCAGTTAAAAGATTCATGATATACAATCAAGATAATAACAACATTATCTTATCCTTTGTAGAAGGGTGATAAAATGAAATATTACCTTTTTTAGATTTTTAATGGGATGGAAATATAGTGGATTTATTTTTAACAACTGGGGGTGAAATATTTATTTTATTTTTCTGTGTTGGTTAAGAAAGAAATAAGAAATAAAATCTCTTAGTATGGATGAAGTCGGGTATATATATTTGAAAGAGGCATTCCCACAACTAATATGATTTAAAACACTAACTCTTATTGGTAATGAGGTGAAATAGAGAATAATGATTCATTGTGACAACAATAGAATAGTTATTCTTATGAAAAATATAGTTCAACACACATATCAAGCATATTGACATTGGATATCACATCATCATTGAAAAACATAAACAAGGTGTCACTAACATGGATCATGTGGGAACTATTGATCAAGTGACTTAAATTTTGACTGAAAATTTCACCACACCAATGTTCCCAAAACATCAACTGAACATTTTTGTACACCCACCTCCCATTTCATAAGAAGGTTATAGTTTTTCAATTCACCCCATTTTTTCAACTTTTTTAATCTATTTGTGGGTGTGATGATGGTATATTGGGGATATTGTATTTAGGGGGATGTTTCTATGAATATTAAAGTCCCATTATAGATTCTTTTGGTTTATTTCCAAAGGGTGGTAATGAAATTCAATGAATTAAAGGATAGGTGGACACGTCGGTGCTCTATAAGGCTTGAAAATATATTTTTATTCTCAAATTTCATACCCTCATATTTTTTCACAAAGACATAGAGTGATGAATGAGTTATCTAATGCCACGTGGTTTTTAAAGAGGTTGTTTTTTCATTGAATTAATCTTATGATTCCTATCAAACCAAAATTTGGAGACTTTTCAATCCAAGAGATTTCAAAGAAGGAAGCATATTGTACGTTGTTTTTTCATAAACCATATTAGGTTTAATATGGAGTTTTTAATCCAAATAATCTTTTTATGTAGGTGGATTTAATATTTCATAGTGTTTTACAAAAAATAGGATATCAAAATCTTTATTAATAGGTGAGATTCATGAAGAATATATTACCAGGACTGAATTTTAAAAAATAAGAAAATAAAGTGATATTTTGATGATTCATGTTTCACAACAAAGTCGTTCTTCCAGAAAGAATGTGTTTTTTTGAAATATTAATGATTCAAAAAAATTGGTTCCATGAAGAATGGATGGGGCATGATGGAATGATGATATTCGATGAAACTATGATAATAAATATGAGTGGAATAATTTCAATAATGTTTCTCAAGGAAAAGGATCATCCCGAATGAGAATGAATAATTTCTAAAGAAGGCCATGGTAATCATGAAATAGTTTTAAAGAGGTGATTTCTCTTAATAGAAATCTATTATCCTTTGAAGAGCATAAAATAATTTTGGAAAATGGTTATTTTATCTAATTTATTGAAGATATTATCAGAAGGAAATTATTTTCTGAATCTAGAAGCCCTCATGATATGAAGCATCATGAATGTAATGGTTAAGAACTAATTTTAACATAGGAATGTCAGAAAATAGAATTTTTTGAAGATTCAATGTTTCATGATTGTTGGGAATTCCATGAAATATGGGATATTTTTGAAGCATATGAGTTCCCTGAGGACTCGAAGCTTCAGGAACACTGCGGGGTTTGATAATTTATGTATGTTCACAATGGCATGAACATATTTTAACCCAATAGGGTGTTTTGTGAAGGAGGTACATTCATGAAGAGTACACACAAGAAAATATAGTTTTGAACATCTAGTATGAGTGAATAGTGCATTCATGTTCATTATTTCAGGAATATGGTGCATGAAGATTCTCATCATAACCAAGGACAAAGACTTATGTGGCTAATCTATTGCAGTGACCATCAATTCTATAAGCTCACTAGTACATCACCCATGAATGTGATCACAGGGGGTTAATGAAGTGATCTGTGTTAGGCCTTAAGTTATTCTTAATGATGATGCAATGGATGTTATCCTGACATGGAGTGATCATGTCTTATCTTTTGTAATACGCTATATTTAGTAATGTGTTGAGGATTTTTTTATGATTGACACACTATCAGCATATTCTCCATGAACTGTCCATATGGTTGATTCACATATAACTTATGTTTCATGTTTCTATTTCTGTATATAGGTGTATTATCTTTGCATGATTCCATCATAAAAATATTTTATCTTCCTACAAATGTGGGGAAAATAACATTTTCATTGAATGAAAAAGATGACACCAAAATTCATCCCTCCCCTCTCAGGGTTTTCTGTGGTCATATAAGTGGTACTAGAGTGTGTAGGTTATAGTTGATAATCCTATCATTTTTATTGATTTTATGGATAATTTAGTGAATGTTATGTTATTTGTAATTTATTATGGAATTGAATTCTAGATTTTGAATAATATAATGAGGTTTGATCATGATAACTTGGGATGGAAATTATCTTTTCCATAGTTCAAGGGATTTAGGTTAGTGTTGTAAAGGGTATTTCTATGACTAAAATAGACATAGAAAATTCATGATCCATATGAAAAAGATAATAATTATCTTACTAATGAACTCTATGATGAAATATATTTTATAGTTATTAAATTCATAAAATCCATGTCTATGAAGGGTAAACAAGAAACCTGATCAAAATCAAGGGAAATGAAGAAGAAATATTAGGTTAGAAGGCTTTCACATAAATTGATTATAAAAATAGTTAATCATGATTCTGAAGGACTAATGAAAATGTTAATTGATCAAAGATTTATATTTGTGGGAATAAGTGGAATTGGATGTTATATAGATACATAAATAGATGGAAATAGGATGATGCAATGAAAAATGAGACAAGCATTTGGAAATATAAAAAATGACCATGATGTCCTAACAGAGTTTGTTTTTAGATAAACAAAAAAAAGTAAGATGAAATTTTTCCTCAATTATCTTGAGAGGATATTTGGTAAAATTCCTATATAAAAATTGTTTCTATATATAGGATTGGAAATGATAATATATTTTCTCTTATGAAATTTCAATTCTCTATCATTCTATGTCATAACCTATCATAGTACGAATATGATTGGAGTTATCTTGATGTTGAAGAAACTTGAAGTTAAAAAGGAGATTGAGAACTTGTCCTTCATCATATATAATAAATAATTTAATTTGATATTATTTTCACCTTTCTAATATTATCTGTAAATATATACATTCCTTGTAGAGGAATGGTGGGAACAATAACTACATTAATCTTTTACAAGTCAATATCAGTAAACCAACCAGAAAGAAAATTGAAAATATGTATTCTCATATTCAAGATGAATAAGAGTATGATTGAACCATACATTTTCAAATGTGATTATAAATTCTATAATTTTCTTCTACTCAATAAAATATCTCATGGATGTAAAATAAGATGATTAAGAATGAAAACCCCGAACAAATTTCATGCATGAGTACAAATAAAAGTTGAAACTAGACTTTTTATAATGGATACTCATCCCAAATGATAAGAAATATAAATTAGTTGAAGAATTATAAGAAAATGGTTGAGGGGATAGTGATACTAAATAATGTAAGTGGCTTAAAAATCAATGGTTGTAGAGATACAAATTTAGAAAATTATTATATAACAAATGAAAAAGTAATCTATATGGATGGTTTGTGTCAAAATATTATTAATGTGAGTCAAAATTTTGACTTATGGTTGGTAGTATCATTCAATAAAAATGGTTTCACCATCAATGTGATGAAATTTAATTATTTCATGAATTTCCATAAAAAATGATAATTTATACTAGGTATACAATAAATAAAACACTTGTTTCGTAACAAATAAAGAAGATAACATCTTATAGAACTCGAGGATGGGTCACATTAATCACAAGAGTGTTGAAAATATATCCAAGATAAATGATATTATCATCATTCCCAATCTCATGTTTGATCGAGAAAAGGCATGCGATTCTTTAGTATGAAGAAATATGATCCATATTTCATATCCTTTGAGGAATAAAAGGTCATAAAATATACTTTATATTTTCAGCATTGATGTTTGATGACTAAAATGTGTTTATAGAACTTATGGATAATGGTACATCATTATTCTTATTTTTTATTATACTATAATTTTATGTGTGATTTTTATGAATAAAAATAAAAAAGTGATTGACTCTATGGAAAGATATCTCCAATGAGTTGAGAATGAGACCCACTGCCTAATCAAGATATTATGAAATGAATATGTAGTAGAATTCACATAAATAGAATTTGATAATTATCTCAAAAATTATGGTATCTGGAATGAGGATTCATTAGTTATAAATCCTAAATAAATGGGTTCATTTAATTTACAAATTAGCATGTCAAGAATTCGGTCGTAACTATGGTGATTGTGATTTATGTTTCTCAGCCTTGATGGAAAGAGGATTTCCTAGTTGTGTTCTGTAATAAAAATGAAACTACACTATTTATAAGAGAGAACCATATGACATATGATATATTTCTTGGAAGAAATCCCTCACTAAATAATTTTAATCTTTTTAGATGTAAATGTTTTTTATGAAACAAAGAAGGAAAACAAGGAAATTATAGTGATCCTACATGTGAGGAAATGTTCCTTGGGCAATCAATGAATAATAAATCAATGAAATGAAACAATAATTTTATTAGAATGATTTTTAAAAGAAAAAATGTCAAGATACATGAAGAAAAATCTACGAATAACACGAGGAGATCATATATTTATAGGATTGAATATGAATTCAAAATTGGAAGAGGGAAAGATTAAAATAAAAAACTATGGAAGGATTTTGTAAAATACAAGGTTATCAAAAGGATGAGGATTCAAAATTAGAACTATGAAAGGAAACTGTGGCTATATAAACTCAATAAGAACTTTACATGAGAAATAGAAGAGTAGAAATTGTCAAAACAACATCATTAGAGATTGGGATGCACCTACACAGTCAAAAATAATGAATAATAAAGAACATTCTACTCTCCGATAATTTATGGAACCAACCACATTTGAATAAGATGTTGTGAAAGAATCAAGGGTTATGTTCAATAATGATGCACCATATCATATTATCAAAAACCAATCTTGGGATCTTATTAGGTGATCGTAGAATTAGAATAGTGTTGAAAAAAAGTGAATCTTTTAAAAAAATTGATGATATGGGAAATGTAATAAGAAACAAGGCACACATGGTTAGTAATGTATATTGATATATTGAAGAAATTTTTATTGAAGAATATTTTTATCGAGAAGGTTAATTATAGTGGATCAGAACCTTACTAGTAATGAAAATTAAATATGGATATAATTTTTATCATAAGGATTTCAACACTGCATTCCTTAATTGTGTTCAGAAATAAGATGACTACATTGAACAAATAGCGTGATTTTTTATTTGAAATGATGAAAAAATGGTTTATAGATTAAATAATGCTTTCTATTGTATCAAACATGGACCACGAGCATGATATTATCTGCTAGATTCATATATGAAGAAACTACAATTTGAAATCGGATATTTCAATAATAATATCACTATGATGAATTCTCATGAAGATCATCTTCAGGTGCTTGTGAATAACATTGATATTATATTTGGTGGGAAAATTCAAGGATCAGTTGAAAAACATTCTAATCACATAAAATCATAATTTTAAATTTCCCTGATTGGTGAACTCAATTTCATTTTGGGGATTCTAGTGATTCAAAAGATGGGATACACCTTCATTTCTCAATAAATGTATAGATGGGATCTTCTGATGAAATTTAATATGAATGACTCCAAACTAAAGTTTACTCAGATTTTGGTTGGGAAAAAACATAGAGAGAATGATAAATACAAATCTATATACCCCACCTTGAATGGGAGGATCATTATATTCTTGTTATATATGATTGCAATAGATCCAAATAATATCATTGAAATATGATTAGTAACACTCATCCAAACTAATTTGAAGGAATATTATTTTTCAGTAGATAAAAAATTTATAAGATTCATTAAAGTTACTCTTAACAATTGATTATACTTTGTAATATGAAGAGATAATGAACTCTCCTATTTTTTATTGACTGTGATTAATATGAGGTGGATAGAATTTCAACATGTGGGGATTCATTCTTCATTGAAAAAAATTTATGGTTTGGTTCAGAATGAAACAAGAAATATCTTATATTAGTATGTTTACTGTTGAGTATATCTCTTTCACAAAGGAATGGACTCATCTATTGTGGATGAAGAAATAAATAACTGATATTTTTGATGAGGTGAAATAGAAAATGGTGATATACAATGACAATAACAGTGTGATAGATCACTTGAAAAATATGATTCAACACACATATACCAAATTTATTAAGATCAAACATAAATTCACTAAAGAAAACGTTCAACATGGTTTGATTAATATTGGTCATGTTGGAACTAACGATCAAGTGGCTGACACCGTGAGAAATCATTTATAAGCACCAATGTTAACAAAAAATGGTTTGATCCTTGGTGTTCAACCACTTCCCATTTCATATGGAGGTTATAGTTTGTGACCTCATTCTTTTTGTTTTATCTTTTTTAATATATTTTTGGATGTGATAGAGTATAATTTGTAGTATATGATCTTGATGGATGTTTTTTCCTTAATAAGTTCATATTATAATTAATTTATGTTTATTTCTAAAGGTGGAATGAAATTAAGTGAAATAGAGGATTGGTGGACATGTTGGTGGTCTACCGAGGCCTGAAAATATTTTTTTCATTTCTTTTATTATACATGAGGATTTATTCATGAATAATTAGATTTATGGATGAGTTATTAAATTCCATTTAGATTTTCCTTTGAGGTGGGTACATTATTAAATTTATCTTCCAATTTATAATTAACCAAAAGGGAGAGATTGTTTAAGCCAAGGTATTTCACGAGTAGAAATGTTTTTTATTTTGTGTTTTTAAATCCACACTAGTTTAAAAAATGAATTTTTCTTGAAAATTGATTTCATAGAGTATGTGGATTTAGTGACGAATGTGGAATCATTTACCAATGTTTTCCAACATTATAGTCTCTCAAAATCCAGAGGAAGGTGTGAGAATTGAAATGCAAGGATTTCCAAGTTTGAATATTTATAAATATTGAAATTTCATGGATTTTAGGAATATATATGTCTTTTAAAGGATGTGGAACATCCAGAAGGAATCTAGTTTCATGATTTCTTGATTGTTCATGGAAGAGGATTCGTAAATAAAGGATGAGGTGAAATGGGAAAACATTAATATACATGACAAAAAAATCATTAGGAACAAAATAATTTCAAAAAAAAATCAAAAAAAAGTAGCATTACAAAAATGAATGAAGTGATTTGAACAAAGGACATGGTGTGTTTGAAAGAATCCTAATGTGGTGAATTCTATAAATACGTAGACACTCATCAGTTGGGGAACACAAATAATTTGTAAAATTGGTGAATTTTTCTAATTTCTGGAAGATCTTATGTGAAGGTAATTATATGATAATAATCAACTCTTTTAGAGAAAAAACATCATAATTAAGAATTGTTAAGAAATAATTGATAATTATGCCTTTTAAAGAAGGTATTTTCATGATTAATATGAGTTTTGTGATTTTTTGGCATTCTGGGAAGGATGGAAGATTCAAAATGGTTTGGAGTTCTATGTAGTTTGGTATCTTTGTAAAGGGTGAGATCATTGTCAACATATGTAGGTTCACAAAATAAAAAACGTATTTTAAAAAATGGGTTTTCATGATGGGGGTAACATGAAGGGTACTTATGGGAATATCATGTTATGAATATCAGTTTTGACTGAATAGTGAATTATATAAGGACCAGGGTTCAAGAAGAGTCACATACTAATAAAATACAAACACTTATGTTAAATATATATTGAGTTAACATTCACATTGATTAATGGAGTAAACTATCACCAAATGTACTAATAAAAGGGGAGTCAAAAGAACTGATCTGAGGGCGGTAGTGTGCTATCCCAAAAATTCTTATAAATTCATTGATAATGGAAAAGAGTGACCATGTGTTATATTTTTAAATCCATAACATCTAGTGCTGTTTAGTGGATTCTAGTATGTCTGAAACACATTCATCGTATTCACATTTGATTGCCACTTAGTGGTGAAAAAACTAAAAATTTTATATTGTGTCTCAATTTATGTATTTTGGTTGTTTAATATTAGCATGATTAAATTATATTGGATTAACAAGTTCCTACCAATGTTGGAGAAAATATTTATATTATAGAAAGAAAAATATAACACCCAGATTCTCCTCTCCCCTTCTTCAGTGTTCTAGAGTCCTATATTTTTTCATCTTAATGGTGAAGAAGATCAGTGGTGAAATCTTATCAAGAATATTATGAAACATGAATGTCATTAATACACTATATGAGATGATTTTATGTTGATATTCTTCATTATGTAATTTCCATGTATTCTATGCATAATTATGGAGAATAAATTATTTTAGCTGAAGAAAACGGATGACGAATCCCTTGCAACATATATGGGAAAATTTCCATGGCATAAATGGTATGCCTCTGGTTTAATAATGGTCCCAAAATGTTTAATTTATCGTTTCATTGGTATACTAAAACCAAATCTTATAAGGCGTAATCTATAAGAGTATTCTGTGGCTATTAAGAAATAATTTGATGTACACGCAATATATATATGGGAATCAGATATTCCCATCATTCCCTTTTTTTATATGAAACGAGATATTGAGTGTGATGGAAATGTGAATAAATCCCATGGTGGAATGAAATTACATCCATATACATGCTATAAATTTTTGAAAAAACATCAAGAGAAATGTTTCAATAAAACTACTAGGTGTATTAAATGTGGTATGGTGGGTAGTATAGAACATGACATTCAAAATTAGTAAAAGAATAATCCAACTAATGAACCACCTAATCTCCAATGCTTTAAATACACGTTTTACAATAACTATCGAACTTGTACATGAATACAAATATTTTTCTTATTAGAAACTAGAACCTTTTATGGAAAAAGATAGTTAGAATTTAATGTCATCAAAACTACCGAAGTGAGTTGTGATAATGATATAGTGAATGTACACTTATCATACACTATATAATGTATAATGTCTATGTTGATTGAATAACCACCCACTCTACAATTTCTACATATTTTTATAAGGTTATCTCTATATAAACTCAATTATTAGATTTTAAGTTAGTAGTGAAATTTGTTAAGGGCATTATTATCCCGTATCAAGCCTATAAATATTCGATGATAAATTTTTTTGGGAAAACTCTTCATGATATTATTGTGACAAAATATTTAGTTGAATTTTATGCGATTTATTCAATTTATTACATATCTCTATATTAATCCCATATCAATTTTTGAAGAATGGATGTCACATTTCATATTCTGAATTAACCAATGATAATTTATGAATGTGAGGATGACTATTAACTTACAATGTAAATTTAATCCATCATGTCTTTCCTAAACCCTAAAAATTATGGTTATCTATCTTATATGGTTGGGGAGAATGTGAAAATTAAGTATACACAAATTGTGTGAGAGTTTTATGATGAATTCTTGGGAGAATTATTTGTTCTATCATTGAATCATGAATTTGATATTTCAATAGACCTCATCCCTATGTCTATGTCAATTTCAATGAATACTTATTGAATGTCCCCAATAATGTGGTTGGAATCTAAGAAGGGAGTCTTGTAGAATATTGAGAAGGGATTAATATGGAAAAATGATTCACTACATGGTGTGATTATTCTATTTTGTAATAATTAATATGGATCAATTAGATCCTGGAATGATTATCAAAAATATAACCATATCAATATCATGAACCAGAATAAATTAGGTGTGGATCAATACTTTTTCAAGATTTATCTTCATTAAGGATATCATCAATTAAGGATCATGAAGGATGATATTCAAATTACTCCATTCCATTTTAGAAATAGAAAATAAAAATTTATAAGGATTAATATTGGTCATACTAATTATCTTATTATGTTGACAGATTTAATAAATAGAGTCTTTAGATATCACTTGGTTCAGCTTGTGGTAACATTATAGATGACAATCTTTTATATCCAAATATCATGAATGTGCATAAATATACCCTGTTGATTACTCTGAATACCATGATGAAGGGGAATACTTAAATTTTTTTTACCAAGTGTTATTTTTTGTTTCAGGAAGTCTAATTTTTGGTCATATAATCTCATGTGAGGGTACCTAAGTAGATCCTACAAATATTGAAGTCATAAAGAAATGGACTATACAAACTATGGTAACTGTAATATGTTTTTCTCCTATGTTTGATGGATATTATCTTCATTTTTTGAAATATTTCTCATTATTATCTAATAAAAACCCTAATTACACATGGAGAGGTGATATATTCATATAGATGGAGGAATGTGCATTTAATTTGAAGTAGCTGAATAGAAAGTTGGTCAATGCACTAAGTAATCACACTACCCTGTAGTGGAGAATGGTTTCTGATGTATAGTGACGTGTAAATTAATTTAATATGATGTGTTCTCATAAAAAATGAAACGTTTATATCTTATACCTAACTCCAATTGATGATACCAATAAAAAATTACCCAACTCAACATTTTGAGTTAACTGCCGTAATGTTTTTATAACAAATATTGACACATTATCTCTATGGATAAATGTGTGAAATATATACTAGTAAAAAAATATTAAAGTATATTGTCACATAAAAATATTTTAACAAGTGAAAAATAATATGGTTGGAGATGATTAAAGATTATGAATTCTCAATACATTACCACCCTGGGAAAGCGATCAAGGTGGCTTATGCATTGAGATAAAATAATAATGATAGCTTATCAATTATGTGGATAAAAAATGATCAAATATTTTTTGATTTAAAAATGATATATACGAAAATCATAAAGGTGGTTGAGAAATACGATTTTGCTTAAATAAATGTTCAAACATCTATCCTAGTGAAAATTACAGAGGTACATATGGATGTTATTGAGCTAGAAAAAGGTATGAAATGTTCATGAGTTCAACCATGGTTCTGATAGAATTATAATGTTTACAAACTGTATATTTTTTCCACCAATAAAATATTTTAAGAAGGATTCATTACATGAGGCTCATATTTCATCATTTACTATTCATCAAGGGATTACAAATATCTATAGAGGCATAAATGAATATATTTGGTGGATGTCAATGAAGATAGATATTGTAGAGTATTTTTCTTAGTCCTAGGTTTATTAGTATATTAAGGATATGAAATAGAATTTTTGGGGGATGTTAATGTTTAGAAAGTGTTGTTTTCAACAATACATAATATTTTTATTAAAAAGGGGGATATTGTTGTGATCAATACTCTATCTATTTATGATGATTTGGATGCTCACAAATACCCTTAACTGTTTTCTAATGAACTTATTTTAAGGGTATTTCAGTAATTTAGTATTCATTAAATTTTTATTGATGGAAGAAATATATTTTTTCTTGAACAATGAGAATTATTTTCTAAAGTATTCGTATTAGCCTGTTCTGGAAACACTGTTCATGCTCTAAATATTCCGGAATTTCGTAAGAATGTTCTGGAAACACTGTTCATACCCTACGTGGATAAGCATATCATAAGGATGGAATGCACTCTTTCCTTTATGAGATATCAAAATATTAAGGTTAAACAACGATACGTTACTAGAAATGTATGGAATAAGAACCATATGTTAAGAAGAAACCCTACATTTGGTATATTGGAAAAGTATGGAAGAAGAATCGTATGTAGGTTTTAAATGTTTCATTTTTTTCTCAAAAGTATGGTTCATCAACCATACTTTTGTGAACAACATTATCTTTATTAAAAAATTATTGATAATGTACCTTTTTTTTGGAAGCTTACAAAAGTATGTATCATTTATCATACGTTTGAATCTTGGAATGAAATGTATGGATGATCAACTCTGTGTTTTTGTTCAACCTTACGCTTGTATTCCAACTTATGTTTGAAGGATGTGTCATAAACCTTACATTTCATATCTACCTAACATTTAAAAGATTTATGCTATAAATTTGAACCTTACGTTTGGTTTCGGAGAATTAAAGACCATTTTATTATGCAACGGTCTACAAGCGAATTATTAGGCTGATTTCAAGACGGATTAAAAGCTGATTTGAAAGCATGCCTTTGACTAATTCAGAGCCATTTATCTATGATTCAAATGATAAATTTAATAGAATCTTTTCATGCAGAATTTTTAGGTGTGTTATGACTGCATTGTTATTTATAAATTTTTATTATCACAAGTCAGATTGAGACTTTTTTGGATATGACATTGCAGAGAAAGCACTCGATATATTTGAGGTATTTTGATATTCAATATATACAATGTGCACGGTCAAAAATAAGAACACGAGAGTAGATAATCTTATGATATATAAAGTATGATGCACGAAAATGTTGAGACAGTTGAGATAATCGAGACGTACAGATATGTTGTTACGAAGAGTGACAAAGCTCTGTTTAATAAAGAAGAAGGAACAAGATAGAAGATTCAGTCATTTGACATCGAAGATCTATTGTGAATCTACTACTGTAGAAGTTGTGAATTAATTTTCTATATAAAATTAAAGTTGATTGACTAGGAATGACTCTTTCATGAAGATCATTATTTCTGAAGACGAAAATCCATCTACTGTCAATTGCTTTCCGTTTCAATTGTTAAGAACAACAGGAATGTATTTTCAAAGAACAAATAATTATTTTTATCTTGAGTGACCATATTTTTGTACTAAACTATGTAGGTTCTACGATTGAACCAGAAGGCTCTGTTTTCCTTAAATTGAAAAGGATTCAACTACTTGTACTCATTTTTGTAATGGTCTATTGATAGGAGGACCAGATAGTGAATATCACAAAGCTCATGGAGTAGAACGTTGGTGGAGTGGACTACGGGCCTTCTATTCCCCAAACCACTATACATAATGTATCCCTAATATTTTAATTTCCACAGAATTAATATATCTGATTAATGTGAATGGACAAAACATGATCTTGTGAAGAATTTGTAAAAGACACAATTCACCCCCTCTTGTGTATATTTGGTATAAACCGATCCAACAATTGGTATTAGAGGAGGGTGTTTCTGTTAAAGACTTAACAAGCTAAAAGTGATTAAGGATTATACACAAAGGAAGATGACTAATACAAGAGAGGGAATGTCTATTGTGAGGGCACCACACTTCAATGGAGAAAATTTTGGATTCTAGAAGTCAAGAATGATAATTTTTCTAAAAAACATTGGATACAGAGTATATTCTATGATTCTGACTCCATATAAAATAACTAAAAATACTAAGTCATGGAGTGCAGCTACTGAAGCATAAAATTATATGAACTCGAAGGCAATAAATGCAATTATATGTGGTCAAGGACCTAATTAATTCAAAAGAGTATCTCAATCTCGATAGCATATGAGATGTGAAAAACTATTGATGTTTCTTATGATGGAACTTAAAATGTTAAGAAAATGAGATATGCCACTGCAAAGCATAAATTTGATACATTTATAACGTTTGAATGTGAAATCATTAATCAAATCAATATAATATTGATAGAAAGTGTCAAAAATATAACTACTTTGAGAGAACCAATCAAAATTGCAGATCAATATTTAAAAGTACTGAGAGTACTCCCTACAAAATGTAATGGAATCTCTGCTGCAATTAGACACTCAACCAATGTCAAAGACATAACCATGAGAGAGATGATTGGAACTCTTATGATGTATGAATCCAAGATGAAAGATGAATCAAATGATATTATTATTTTTATCAAGAAATATGACACTTCCATAAATGTTTCATCACAATGTAAAAGTAGAAAAATAATGAAAAAGGAAGTAAAGGTGAAATTAGAGAGGTATGATTCATCAAATTTTGATGTAGAACTAGCTCAGCAGGCCAGAAAGTTCATTACTTTCTACAGAAAGAAGAATGGATTCAGAAAAACATTCAAAGAGGATGAAAATGATTACAGATGTTATGAGTGCAAGAAAATGTGGCATATCAGAGCTGACTTTCCTTAGTTAAAATAAGAGAAGAAGAAGAAGTTCTTGAAAAGGAATGATTATGAGGAAAAAGAAAAGAAAGCAATGAAAGATACGTGGATTTTGTCTGAAGACTCCAAATGCTCTTTTGAATCAGACTTAGAGAATAAATAAGTAAATCTGAAATCCAAAATGTGCATTATGGCAGATACAAATGAGGTACAATCATAATACTCTTTAAATTCCAATGCTGACTCTTGTTCTGAAACAATATATTCTAATGAAAAAAAATCAGCCTACTGTTATACGCTTGAAAAAATATATAATTCTATTTTTAGGAATCATAATTAATTAAATAACATTCAAAAAGTTGTTTCAGATGAAAGAGATACAATACTAAAACATGTTAAGGAGTTAACTAATATGTATAATTCAATTAACACTAACTATACAGATTTGGAATCAAAGGTTAAAATACTGCAAAATGAAGTAAGAACCTATAAAACTACATCCTTTTTTTTACCAAACGATAAAACTCTTTGAATGAAATTCATGGGAAAACTATCATTATGATAGAACGATTCGGAATTGGCAGTAAAGGTGAAAAACCTAATCCGTACAAGAATTATTTTCTTCCAATCACAAAAAGATTAAATTTTTGTTATTGTGGAACACGTGGACATATTTCTAAAAACTATTTCTTAAGACAACCTAAAATAAGTGGCATTAAGAAATATTTTGTATCAAATAATTTATTTGATTCTACTAAATTTAAAAAATCTAATAAAATATGGATTCCCAGATCATTGCTGACTAACACTCCTGGACCCAACAAGATGTGGTTACCAAAGCAATTTGTTTAAATGCATTTGTAGGAAGAAGGGAAAAGAAGCAAAAAAACAATATGGTATATGGACAGTGGCCGATCAAGGAATATGAGTGGAAGCTCATCGAAGTTCACTACACTAACTCAAAAAGATGGTGTACTAGTCACTTTTGTTGACAATGCCAAAGGTAAGATAATTGGCATTAGAATAGTTTGAGATCCAGAAGCTATCTCAATAAATAAATTAATTTATGTGCAAGGATTGAAACACAACATAATAAGTATCTCTCAACATTGTGATGAGGGTTATGCTATTGAATTCTATAACAATTTCTATTCTGTTTTCCAAAATAAACTGCATTAATTTAGAGCACCTATAACTGATAATATGTATACCCAGGATTTAAATTTCTTTGTGTAAACAACAATTAAACTGCTTAACTGCTAAGATAAATGAATCTTGGATCTGGAATATAAGACTTGGACATTGCAATATATATGCTTTACATATGTTATCCAAGAATGAATTAGTTTCTAATTTTCCTAGTCTCAAGTTTTAATGTGATAGATTTTGTGATGCTTCTCAACATGGCAAGCCGCACAAATCATCCTTCAAATCTGTAAACAAAATATCTACATGTAAACCTTTAGAACTTTTCAATATGGATTTTTTGGACCTTCAAGAGTAGAATTCATGGATGGTAAATTATATATATATGTTTTAGTTGATGAATATTCTATATTTAAGTGGATTTTGTTTTTAAAATTTTAAAATGAAGTATTTAAAATATTTGAATGTTTTTGCATAGATGTTCAAAATGAAAAAGGATTTAAAATAATTTCATTAAGAAGTGATCATGGTGGAGAATTTGAGAATATGGAATTCAATTCCTTTTTCTAAAATATGGGTATTAAACACATCTTCTCTGCACCAATAACACCTCAATAAAATGGAATTGTTGAAACAAGATCTAGGACTCTTTAAGAAATTTCTAGGACTTTCCCAAATGAATACATTCTTCCTATATAATGTTTTGGACAAAAGCTATAAGTACAACCTACTATATAATGAATAGTGTTTTAATTTGACCAATTTTGAAAAAGACTCCCTATGAACTCCGGAATAACAGAAAACCTAAAGTAAATTACTTCAAAGTTTTAGCATTCAAGGCTTACACCTTAAAAACCAAGGAAAATCTTGGCAAATTTGATTCAAAATTAGATATTGGAATTTTCGTATGATATTCTGCAACATCCAAATCTTATAGAGATTTTAATAAAATGTCGAGGATTTTTGAATAATCATTTCTTGTGCAATTTGATGAATCTGATCCCTTTGAAAAAAGGACAGACGAAATAGAGGAACACGATTCTAATGATAACATGAGACTTGAGGACCTGAAATATGATTTTGAAAAAGATATAAATAAAATGCATTCCACTCCAGAAGAATATGATAGTGAAGAACCTATAAGTATACTACCTTGACAGTCAAAGACCCTATAGAATCAACCTTTAAAACTGAAATAGGAAACATAGTGAAATGAATAAAAACTAGAAGAACCATAGGAAATCTTATTGTGTTTTTTTCCTTTCTATCCAAATTAGATCTCAATTCTATAGAAGAATATTTAGATGATGAAAGTTGGATGATAGAAATGCAAGAAGAACTGAACTAGTTCCAATGAAATTAATACTGCAAATTAGTTGAAATACCACAAAATTATCCAGTTATTGGAACAAAATGGGTACTTATAAATAAAAATGATGTTCAATGAATAATAATAGGAATAAAGAAAGACTTGTAGCTAAAGCATATAATCAAGAAGAAGGTATAGATTATGATGAGACCATTTCACTTGTAGCTAGACAAGTATCCATTAGAATCATTTTAGCCCATGAATCTCATATGAACATTAAATTATTTCAGATGGATGTTAAGTATGCCTTTATAAATGGTTATTTAATAGATGTCGTTTATTTTGAGAAACCTCCTAGTTTTGAAAATTCACAAAAACTAGATTCTTTTTTTAAACTTACTAATGTTATTTATGGCATTAAACAAGCACCAAGAGCTGGGTATAAAAGATTAAGATATTTTATTTTGAAAAATGATTATACTGTTGTAATGACATATCCAACACTATTTATGAAAACCGAAAACTCTAATATTTTATTAGTTCAAATTTATGTTTATGATATAATCTTTGGATCAACTAATAAATACCTTTTTCATGATTTTTTAAATATAATGCAAAACATAGTTTAAATGAGTATATTGGGAGAATTAAATTTATTTTTAGGTCTTCAAATTTATCAAATTGATTTTGGAAATGTTTTAAATCAAAACAAATAAATTTCTGATTTATTAATGAAATTTGTACTTGAAAATAACAAGACATATAAAACTCCAATGTGTACTAATATAAAACTTGATTTGGATGATATTGGGAAATCAGTTCACAATATTTTATATAGAGGTATGATTGGTAGTTTATTATATCGTACTGCATGATGGCCAGATATAATGTATTCAGTATGTCTTTGTGAAAAATTCCAATAAAATCCTATATAATCTCATTTAACTATAGTTTAGATATTTTTTAGATATTTAAAAGGGACTATTTTTCAATCTCCTCTCAATCAAAAAACATCTGATTTTAATTTAATTTCATATTAAAAAGCATACTTTGGGTGTTTTAGATTAGATAAGAAAATCACTTCAGGTTCTTATCACGTTTTAGGAAAATCCTTAGTATCATGGTCTAGTAAGAAACAACATTCAGTTTCTCGGTCAACAGCTGGGGAAAAATATGTGTCTGCTGGCAGTTTTTGTGCACAAGTCTTACGGATGAAAAACACACTTAAGGATTTTAATCTAATTTTAATAATACACCTATTTTATGTGATATAAAATTGCAATAAATATTTCAGAAATCCTGTTAATCATTCTAGGACTGATCATATTGATATCAGACATTATTTTCTAAGAGACCATGTTCTTAAAAAGGATATATTTTTAGAATTTCTAAGTACTGAAATTCAATTAGCTAATATTTTTACTAAATCTCTTATCACATCATGGTTTGATTTTATTTAGGGGGATGGTTTTATTTATTTTTAAATAGTGTTTAATTTTATTCATTTGATTATTATTTTTAAATAAATTAGTTATTTGTTTTTCAAACAGAATATTTTTTATTATTATTAGATTAATTTTTTATATGTGCATGGACAATTTTATTTTTTTTCAAATTTTATTTAATGATTATTGATGACATGGGGATGAAGGCTGTCGGAGCCCTTTCGAATTTTGAATCGTATCATTTCTACCAAAACCCCTTTCGAGCCCGCGAAGCATTACAACTCTTTATCAATCCGAACCGGAACCTTCGAAACCCTAATCCTTTTTCAAATTATTAGAGATTTATGATAGAAGTGGCCAAGACCAAGAGAACCGATGAGGCTGAGACCAAAACTGCAAAGAGATAGTGCTCTGAAGGAAGTAAAATATTTCAAGGAAAGGTCATAGATCTGGAATGGTTATATAAGACGAACGTGTAGCTGAAGCAGGCTCTTTCCTTTCAAAACCTCGAACAAACATTTAATGGTGAGAAAAATGATTTTTGATATGAGGTGTATCATCATTATTTCTTTAAATCTATTCAGTTTAGTTTGGTGTAAGAAGATGATTATTTGATAGCAAAAATAGAATACAGTGATGTTTCTATCTATTATGTAGAGATAGCTTAGATTATAAACTGCCCTCATGATGAAGTTTATCATTTCAATTTGTAAATTATTGGAGATAGTGTACATAAACTTTAGGATATTATGTCGTTTCTATTTGGATCAAGAAATATAAGGAAAATGTATGTAAAGGACATGGAACCGGACAAGAAGATACTGCTTATGTTTGTGAAAACTGGGGTTGGACCCAGGATGTTTGAAATGGAAATGATTCTTTATCCAGATTTGTATTTAATTTTTTTTCTGATGAGTGATATTAAATTAAAATCTTATAGATACATGGTGAGGTATCTCATTTACTGTTTCCAACCTAAGGCAAGAATGATTTTTTATCTTTTTGGACAATTTATCTCAAAAATTATGGTTAAGATAGATATGATAATATCAGTGGATGCTCGGGTTAGAGGCCACCAAATTAATATATTTAATGCTTGTACTTTGAGTTAAATTGGATATTTCTGGAGCACTATTAAAGGAAAACTACTGCCTGTTGTAGCTGAAAAGGATGAAGAAAGTGCTCAGGCCAAACCAGAAAAATCAAAAGAAGGAATTTCTAAATCTAGAACAAGTGAAGTATCACAGAGGTTATGGTTTGATGCAGTTGATCAAGCAGTTGAGGAGTAAAGTCAAATAGAACTTCATAGGTCAAGACATTGAGTGACTCAAGTTGTTGAACAAACTACACAAGCACTCCCATATTAAATTGTACCTATTCTAAAATACAAATTCATTAGATACTCTACAGTATAAGACACTGCTAATCCAATAACTTCTCAGATTTAGGTGGCTCATCAAGTTGAAATATGAGTAGAGGCTCAAGAAGAGGTAATAGTTGTAGCTGATGTGGAAACTATTATAGATGCTAGAGTAGAAACTAAAACTGAAAAGGAAAAGGAGGTCATTCCTAGTGAAGTAGTAGCGGAAAGTCCTCATATATTTCAAGTGGAAATTGTTTTTGAAAAAACATTGGAGGAAATGGATGAAGATGATTCTCATGAGAAGAAACCTCTATAAAATGTTGAAATTCAGGATAAAAATGTTTCTGAAGTACATACAAAGTTGTTGAATGAGGATTTTTCTGTTGAAGAGTCTGGGAAAGTCTCTAAGGAAAAGATAGTGGAAAAAGATGCTCAGGAGGAAGTTAAGGAGATTTATGATTCAGGATCATTACCTATAGTATTTTTTCATTATAATGAATTTGAAAAAGAGAATCAAGAACATGGTGCCTCTGATTCTAATAATGATTATGTGATATAATTGATCAGAAGGTTTAATATTGTTCAAGATGATATTGTATCTTTGGGAAGTGATTTAGAATGGGAGAGGAAAATGTTTCAGAACCTGAATGCTAGTTTAGTTTCAAAGAAGGGAGTTGAAGTGTTTAAGAAGTAAATGTTACACGAAGTTGTAAAGTTGAAATCAGAGATGGTTATGAAGACAAATTTAATGGAATTTAGATCTTTCATGGAGAAAAAATTTGAATATGTCAGACAATGTGAATCTAGTGCATCAGGTACTTCACATGATTTAATCAGAAGCTTTCAACTATTATAATTGAAATGAGCAATATGAATAACAGATTGCAAGATATTCAATGCAATAGTGCCCCTTTGTCTGTGATATTAGATAATCCAAATTTTTTAGTTGACCTGTTTACTTCTAGTGAACCATGTATTAGAACTGTACTGACTCAGTTCACAACGATGATTACTATGTTTATCGAGAAGGAATAAAAGCACCATGAATTTTTCAGAGTAAATTTTATAGGTGATATTCATATGACTCAGAAGAATAGAGATCTTATTATCAAACTGGGAGATGAAATGATGAGAAGGATAAGGGAGAAGTTGACAGAAATCAAGGCTGTAATTTAGAGGAGATATACCCTATCTCATACACTTAACAAATAATGCTAATTGTGTTCATCAGGATTATCACTATTACATATTTTTAATGATTTTTGTTCATTCTATTTTTGTGTGATTTTATTATGTTTACTGTCATTGTTTATATATGTCGGTAATCTAGATTCACATGATGACCAACAGTTAATAATAGCATTTATTTATGTTCATTACAACAATAACATGTGTTCTCTTCCATATTCTATTATTCATTTTGATATCACAAAAGGGGGAAGAAATTTGGATAAAAAACATTTTATTTTAATTATTTCACATTGGAAATTAATTATTCTAAATATTTATTTTATATTTATTGGAGAAATTTTTTAAACCTATTTATTAGGGGTGAAATTTGGGTAAATATTTTTATTTATTTGAACCTTTTTTCACTTTAGAAAAAGGGGGAGAAATTTATTTTTATGATTATACATAAATAAAGGTTTATTTATTTTTTGAAAAAATATTTTTAAAATTAAATATTGTTTTATCAAAGAAAAATTCTAAACTATATGTAATTAATTTTCAAATTTATTTTCATTTATTATTGTATGTGTTTTGTGATCATAAAAATGGGGGAGAATTTTGAGAAAGTGTTGTTTTCAACAATACATAATAATTGTTATTAAATGTAGGATATTGTTGAGAACAATAATCTATCTCTTTATGATAATTTTGATGCTCACAAATACACTTAATTGTTTTCTAATGATATTATTTTAAGTGTATTTCAAGAATTCATTATTCAATATATTTTTATAACTAGAATAAACTCTTATGTTATTGAACAATGAGAATTAATTGCTAATATATTTGCATTAGCATGTTCTGGAAACACTGTTCATGATCTAAATATTCGGGAATTGGTTAAGCATGTTCTCAAAACACTATTCATACCATACGTAGAGAAGCATAGCGTAAGGATGGAATGCAGTGTATAAATTATGAGATAATATAAAATTATGGTTAAACAACCATAATTTGTCAGAAAATTATTGAAGAAGAACCCTACGTTATGAAGGAACTCTACATTAGGGATATTGGAAAAGTAGGGAAGAAGAACCGTATGTATTTTTTTAAATGTTTCATTTGTTTCCCAAAAGTATGGTTCATCAACCTTAATTTTGTGAACAACATTACATTTCATCAATATGTATTCATTATGTACCTTTAGTTTGGAATAATATAAATATATGGATCAATTATCATACGTTTGAATGTAGGAAATAAAATTATGGATGAATAACCCTATGTTTTTTATCAACCTTACGCTTGTATTCAATATTATGATTCAATGATGCGTCATCAACCTTACATTTGTGATCTACCTTATGTTCAGAGGACTCATGCTATAATGTGGAACATTATGTTTGGTGTCGGAGAATTAAAGATGATATTATTATGCAACGGTCTACAAAATAATTACTAGCATAATTTCATGCCGGATTAATAAATGATTTTAAAGCGTGCCTTTGACTTATTCAAACCCATTTATCTATGATTCAACGGATCAATTTAAAAGGATTCTTTCATGACAAATTTTCATGGGAGTTTCTACTGCTCTGTTATTTCAAATTTTGGAATATCGCGAGTCAGAAGGCATCTTTTTTGGATCTGACTTTGCAGATAAAGAATGCGATATATTTGTGCTATTTTGAAATTAAATATATACAACATACAAGGTCCAAAACAAGAACACGAGCACCGATACTCTTACGATATACAAAATCTGCTACATGACAACATTGAGACAATTGAGATAATACAGACTTACAGATATTATTTTGTGAAGAGCGAAAAATATCTCTTTATTGATGAAGAATAAGAAACACGACAGAAGATTCACTCATTCGACATCAAAGATCTATTGTGATTATACTAATGCTAATGTTGTTAATTATTTTTCTATATCTACTGCAACCTGATCGACGTAGAATGAATGTTACTTGAAGATCATTATTTCTGAAGACGATGATCTATCTACTGTCAATTGCATTCTATTGCAATTTTGAAGAAAAACGGGAAATTATTTTTAATGAACAAATATTTCTTTTTATCTTGAGTGACAAACTTCTCGTACTTGTTTGTGTAGGTTCTTCGGTTGAACTAGAAGGCTCTGTTTTTCCTTATATTGTAAATGTGTCAACTTCCTGTACTCAGTTGTGGAATGGTATGTTGATAAGAGGACTATATAGTGAAAATAACCCAGCTTATGGAGTAGAGATTTGGTGGAGTTGACTAGGGTACTTCTGTTCCCCGAACAACTATACATCATGTGTCCCGGCTAATTTAATGTCCGCTGAATTAATCTATCTGATTAATGTTAAAAGGATAGAACACGATCTCATGAATAATTTTTAAAAGACACAATTCACCGCCCTCTTGTGTATATTTCGTATAACAAGATCCATTAGATAAAACCATTAACTATATACAAATAGAAATGGATAAACATCAACATGGATTTTGTAATTTGAATCCCCAAAACATACAATTTCCATAATTTTATATGGGTTATTATTGATCTTCATATGGATTCATCACAAATAATTTTAATATAGAAATATATTTATCTTTACCACATTTACAAAATATATATTATGTAAGTTGTAAGGTTACATGTGGTACAACATATCCCTAAATCTAATCAGGATATGTGGTTTAGATCAATCTTCTAGAAAATTCCTCATTAAAATATAGATATACTGTTAATTTTCATCACAAATCATCATCCTCAGATAGTTGGTCAGTTTTAGAGGACTATTCAAACTCTATAAAAACATTAGAGATCTTTCCCTATGGATTAAAAGGAGTATTGAATCAAATACTTCTTTAAGAATAATTTCCTTACAAAAAATATATCATGAAATCATTTAAATGGATTCTCATGAATCAGTCAATGGTAAAATGTTATGAAATCTAACATTCTTGAATGATGTTAGAGAAATACAGCTATTAAGACCCTATATAGTTGTGAAAATGATAGAGAATGATATATCCATTCACTAACACATAATTACAACTTAGAGATGCATATTTTTTTTCTAATAATCATTTGAAATATATAGATATTGAAGTTGGTGACATGGTATTCCAATGAATATAAACTCATAATAGAGTGATGATATTTTTATGTAATGGAAAGCTAAAACCAATGAATATCACTTCTTTTGAAATTCATGATCATATTATTATGCTATCTTATCCATTACTGCTACCACCAAATCTCTTTTAATTTCATCATGTGTCCCATGATTCTATCAGGAGGAAGTACATACATGATCTTTTATATGTACAAAACTTCTTTCTCATACCACTGAATAAATATCAGTCTTTGGAAGAATAATTTTAATAGATTTTGGATCGTAGTCAAAATGTTATACAAAACAAGACCACTAACCTACTCACTGTTTTATGGTGAATACATGAATTTTAGGATGTTATGTAGGAACCCATGTTTCTGATGTGGTTGAAGTATCCTCATATATTTGTATTAGAGTGAGAAATTAATAGGTAAATATTTTTTTATCAAGTAGAATGTAACACAGAGGATTTTTATGAAATATGTCTCATTAAAAATTTTATTTCATCAATAGATAATGTTATATGAATGGGAGGGTTTAGAAGAAGCATAGAAAATTTATAGAATATTATATGCCTTTTATTTCATATAAGATGGATTAGTAGTTATTAATAGAAATAACTAAATAATTTAAATATATTATCTATAGTTTTATTAAATTAATTCATTATTTATCTAATGATTATCATTAAAAACAGAAATTATTTGAAAGTAAAATTGATCCTTTATATAATAAATAGTTTTTACCCATGAAATATGTTTAATATAAACATAATAAATTAGTCTATATTTTTTAATTATTTCAATTAAATTTTTATATTAATTACTTGATTAAATGTTTTAATTATTAAAAAAATATTTTTCTTGGTATATGATTATAATTCATCCTATTTAAAACATAAAATATATTTTTCTATAGAAATTTTTTTTCACATTTTTTCAATTATATAATAATTAAATCTTTCCAATTATATGTATTGAATTAGATAAAATTATTGGCATAATTATAATCGTATTTTTATTATTTTTTAATTATTCCCCCTTTATATTTTGGCAAATCTAAATAGTAACCTTTCTAAAATTAATCTCCTCAAAAAAGGATAAATTTTGATAATCATGATTATAAATAATTTAAAAGGACATAGTTATTCATCCTAACTATTTTTATGTATCTAATTTGATCCTCAACAACAATGGTTCAAAATTCCGTTATTTAACATAATATTTTTTATGGAAATGACTTATATATTAAAAAATTAATGAAAGGTGCAAAATGGATCTATCTTTTCTTCTAATATCTATCATTTGTCCACATAAGGAAAAACAATTTTATGAGTGAATATAAGTTTCTATTTTTTATATTGGTCTAATTATTTTACAAATAGTCTTTTTTTACATTTCCATAATAATATAATTTCAATTATTTCTTAAGAAACACTAAGGAAACATTTCTACAATTAAACAAAAATAGAATAAATGATAATTTTATTGACTAAGTGTGACCCATGGCTTTTATAGATCTCTATGACATATCAAGGAGGAGTGAAAGAATTATATTCTAATTTACTTTTTATCTTTACATTTTTAATGTCAAATTAAATAAATATTATCAAAATAGACAATACTAATTTTTTATTATGATAATATGTTATTCAATAATTAAAATAATAGGAAAATAATAAAATAATAAAATATTAATATGATATGAACTATAATGTTATTAATTTTATATTTATGATCCAATTGAAACTTAATGTGAAAAGATTACAAGTTTTTAATATTTAAATTATTACCACCATAGTTAAAATATAAATATGTCAACTAAGGGTATATAAAAAAGAAAACATTTATAATTAAACCAAAATGCATATAAATTCTATATTATGATGATATCTCATCCGTAACCAACCTTATATTCAATCCTATTTAAATTAATATAATTTTTCATTGGAGTTAATTTAATAGGATTTAGTAGTTTGATAAATTTAAAAATTTTCCCTCTCACCCCTATTGTAAAAGGACACTTCATCCATCACATCATTAAATATCATTGATAATTCTGTCTCTTCTATCCTTTAATGTATTATATTATGCACTTACCTAAATACATTATATATGTTATGGTCTTCCCAAAATACAATCCCTAGAGCAATATAGGGGAGATCTAAAGCAGTTGTTTTAAAAAAGCGGTAATCACCTTAAACAACCAGTTTATTTTTCTACTCATATTCACTTCTAATAATTCTATGATATTTATCATGAAATAAAAATTTCAGTACCCTAAATATTATTTAATTTTATTATTATTATTAAAACACCAGTATACACCCTCTTTCTTTTCAAATAAGAAGGTATTGTAATACTCGTCCATAAATACAGTTTATCGACTCAATGTAGCAATACAAACCATTTTTCGTCACAATATATTATGGATTTAAATTATTATGGAAAAAATGATTATATTTTTTTTTCATATTTATAACCCTATAATGATAATATAATCTCTTCCTTCCTACCATACAATATTTATGGAAATGAAAATGTCACTCATGCACACGTATGGACTGTCATTCCCAAGATGTGTTGTGAATAATTTAAATTTATATTTCACACTCATGGTAATATAATTAAAATTTTCAAAAATAAATAATATATATGAAATGATAATTATTCTTTAAAGGTGACATATTATTTAAATTTCATTCATTTCCATCTCTTAAAAAAATGGACATAACGTTCATGCATACGTATAACCAACCATATCCATGAATGATTTTATTAATTTTTTTAGTATCTATTTTATAAGAATTATTATAAATTATTATAAAATTAATATATTTGTTTTTAATACCAAAATTAAAATTAGAAAAATTATGTTACCATGATCAATGTGTGAGTTTCAGGATTTCCAAACCAAAACATGATTTGAAAACGATGTAGTTGTGACCATGAACAATAAACATAATAAACAATTATTAATAAACTAGTGATAATATGTTACATATAGAAAATAAATGATATGATTTATATGAATATTTTTCTTTAATAAATGTATAATAAATATATATTTATTATACAATAGTATTGAATGGGAAGATGGAATGGTGAGATATGAGGTAATGGGGTTTCATCTCACTGTTATTTCGGTGGGACACATGCCTTATACTCAACATATTTTTTTATTTGGTGTATATAATTACCATTAAAGTATACTAGGATTATTATCTATAAAATTAAGGGATAGAAAAATAAATCTATATTTACATTTTCACAGGTCTTATGATTCAAATGTTATCAATTTGGTATGATTTTATTTCACAAACTCATCAATATTATAGATTTCTTATGCTTCAATCTCCACATTAGAATATTTTCATAATATGTCCATTTTTTGCAAATATTATTTCATTAAATTTTATTTTTAATATTCTAAAATAATATATTAAAATTATTTTTACACATTTGGATATTTTACAAAAAAAATTGAAGGCAATCATATTTACATTTTCTACATGAGGTTCTTTTTTAGATTTCTGAATAAAAAAAGGAACTGATGATTTTAAACTTATATATAATGATTTTATTTTACAACCATCATGAGGAATAAAAAAATTTAATTACACACTATATAGTTAAATTCTTATATTCAAAGAAGTTTTTGTCCTTAATAAGTCCACATATTCAAATAGAGTGATTTCATAATTGAAAGGATATTTTATTTTAGAATTATTACACATGGTATTTAAAATAATTTTCAGTATAAGATTAAATACATTGATGTTACGTAATATTTAATGGGAATATGATCTAAGGATACAATTGTAATGACCCAGAAATTTCAAGGAATTTTTATTTCTTAATTTCTTGGAAATTTTACGAGTCTGTAGCATCTGACGGCACTCAATACAGAGGACTGGTGTGTCGGGAATCCATTTCCGAAGTTTAGCTCGGGTATGTTCAGTAAAAGAACGAGTGAGTTTTCTATCATTTGAACTGGTGCTCGGAATTGAAATCTGAGGGCACCGATGAACTCGCAATATCGGTAATTTCTTAATAGGACCTTCACTATAATTGTGTTTTATGCGGGTTGAGAATTAATATTTGGTGAATTAGTATAAACTAAATAAAATTGTAAGAACAATTTTATTTTATAACATTGGAAGTCAATCCCTCCCATGGGAAGTTGATGGCGGGCTCCACAACCATCCAACTTCTCATGTGTGGATATTTGAAATATGCAGACCAAACGAGCCCAAACCTTTCACCTTCCCTTAAACCCCCATTTAACCCCCTCCATAACCACTTGAACAACCGTTCACCTTCCATCTCTCTCACTCCAATTAATTTTCCAAACCTTATCAATTAATTAAACAAGTCATCAATTAATTAATTAAAGAGTTTTTTAATAAATTTGAATGCTTTTAATGTTTATTAAAATAAGGGAAATCCTTATTTTAAATTTGGTTCGCAAATATTGTGCTGGGGAAATCCTTGAAGAGTTAGAAAGAGAGCTTTCCTCCTTCGACGAAAAACGTTCTCTCTCAACGAAGAACAACCATCTACTCTTCTCTTCTTCCAAGTCAAGGTAGAAGACACAAATCATGGATACCGATGCTAATGACAACATTCTTTCTTCCTTCGATGTTGATGAGATCGACACCATTCTTCCGGAATGTCGTTCTATCGCGACGCTTTCCTCTTTCCATTGCTCGACAACGTGGGACGTCATTAATTATGGTAGGGTGGATAGCTTCTATTTTATTTGAATAAAATTGTTCTTCAATCATTGTGAACATCTAATTTAGGTAGGGGGTGGTTTTTTATAAATATTTTTATGATAATTATACCCCCAATGATGGGAAATTGATTTCTACGTGTTTAATTGAACCACTAACGCGGTGGGTACAAGCTAACGAACATGTCCAGACCAACCACCAACTTCTTATTGATGCGCGGATTGATGGGAGATGACGGAACATGTATGAAACGGTGAATTGAAGTAATTGCAGTGAAGAGCGGGTCCCAGAAGAGCCGTTGGCGCAGACGGTGAGGAAAACGAACCACTGGAGCATGTCTAGTGGTCCGCGGAAGGTGGAGCGGCGTGCCGCTGGAGCAGACCGCCACTGCTGAGCCGCGACAGTAGGTGAATCGGAACGGAAAATTCGTTCTGGATATGGGGGGCGTGGCATAAGGCCGCACCAGCTGGGGGCGGTTGTGCCCTCCCCGCTCGGCCAGCTGGTCGAGCTAGCACCCCCCCAGTCGGGCCGGGGCGGGCCACACCATCCAGACTGCACTGGCTGGGCCGGGCCGACTCAGGGCGGGTTGGTCCAGGTCGGACCGGGCCCAGACCCACCTTTTCCGGACCATTTTCAGTTAAACAACCATAACATGTTCTACGGACCTCTGATCGACCACCATTAGTTGTGTAGGATTCCTTAGATCGAGACGGTCGTTAAGGTATATTACAATTAAGGTTTCGGCGAAGTTTGGGTACGTCTGTGTTGGTTCGAACCCGAAAACAACTGTTCCCTCAGAGCAGAAACACTTATAACTTAAGGACTGGACGTCTGATTGATGTTTCTTCAACCACTTTGGAATTCTATTGATGAGAAGGATCTTTTGGCATACTCCAATTGAGGTTTGGATGCAGTTGGAGTATGGCTGGGTTGGATTGTACTCGAAATCCAACCGGGCCCCTAGAATGGAAAAGATAATAACTTTCAGACCAGACATTCATTTGACGAACCGTTAGTGGAATTGGTAGTATCATTGAGAAACTATTCCTTTGAGTATAACCCATGGGAGTTTGGGTACAATTGAGATTTGGTCGGGTTGGTTCGTACACGAAACCAACCAGGACCCTAGAATGGGAATGCTAATAACTCATAGACTAGGCGTCCAATTGATGTGTCATCTGTTGCGTTGAGATCCATATGATGAGGGGGGTCATTTGAGATACTTCCACATGAGGTTACATGACACATGGAAGTATCGACCAGTAGCTCATGGAGCAGACCCTCTTGGAGACGAGCGTACGGAGTGTAGAGACCTTGTAGCTGGCTGAGACTTGACGATTGCTAATCGATTGACTCGGAGTGATTCTTATGTCCTAGTTGGGTGCGCCTTGTTGTAGAAGCAGCCCCACAGTGTATGAGTGCTTGTTTGTAGCGGCAGGCCCATGGTGGGAAGCACATTGTTTTAGCAACATGTCCACATTAATTGACAGGTGGAGTACTTCAGTAGTCCAAGGTTAGTGGGAATCACTTGTTTGTAGTGGCACACCCACTGTACTCGACGGAGTAGGAGTTATCCAGCAGCCGTGGTTTCGAAATCATGAATAAAATCCTTGTTTGGGCTGAGTCAATTACCTTTGTGTTTTCCACATGATTGAGATGGGTTAATTGATAACTTGGGTATATGTATGGGAATATAACTATGTAAAGGTTATCCGTTAAGATATTTATTTGTGGTTTATACTTCATGAATTTAGTGAGACCTTGAGGGTCTCAGGGTCCCTACTGAGTATCATTATACTCATCCCTGCATGGTCTATGCCCGCAACTCGTTGTGTTGGATGCAGATGATGGATTGTGCTGGCCGAGGAAGAGTGTACAAGGACTGGACGGTACCCAGAGGTGGACACTCGGTGTGATGGCACACTGAACGGACTAATAGATGCAGAGTGATGAGGATGAAATATGTACATACACATCAGGTAGGAACCCAGAGGATGTTCCATGAGCTTCTTCACCATTCAGTTATTTTTTTCTGTTATACTTTCTTTCAGTTATAGCTGTACCTTTATATTGGGCTTGTATTTATGGCACCTTTGTACTTTCAGCATACTTTTTACTGTTTTACATAGGGATTTCTTCCTCTTGTACTATGGTTGTGTGTGTGTTTAAATTTTATACAGGAAATTCCTTCCCAGTTTTTAGGGAGTTACGCCTTTGGTGCTAGTCTCAAGACTCTGGCCTATGGAAGGCGGTCTTGGGGGAGTCACGATACGGGTCCCGAGGGACGGGTCATGAAAAATTGGTATCAGATGAGTTGGTTCTACCACAGAAATCAGGACTATGATATTTGCATTATTTGATGGAATAGTGTTTAGGGTACCAGGTGTGGTTTTCAGTTTTGGGAGTCCAGTGTTGGTGCGGCGGCTGGCGTATCTATACACCAGGACCCTAACTTCTGATTTCTGACTCAGTGCAGGAAAACACTAATTGCATGTGTGTTTCCAAATGTTTTCATTAAGTCAGCTCAAACTAGGTCAGCTCACCAGGTATAGTCTTTTGACCGTATGCCTTTATGCAGACAGTCAGTTGGAGTTCCGAGAATGTACCTGATGATGGCCCACTATGCGATTAGGATCTGGGCTAGGGTCATCTTGATATGTTGGATCCTTCAGGTGTTGTACCAGTAGCACCACCACCCGTTGTGCATCATATTCCACCATCCGTACAAGAGGATGGTTCACGGTAACAGACTGCATTGCACGGGTTCCAACAGCAGAGGCCTATGATGTTACGAGGCAATGCAGACTCCTAGGCAGCAATGGACTGACTGGAGGTGATTTCTAGAGTTCTACACCTGGTTTAGACACCAGTAGATTAGATGGTGATCTTAGATACTGGTGTTTCCTAATGAGTGACCATGAGGATGGTCCGCATAGTGATGAGGATTTGGTATGTGGACTGATGCCTGAGATAGTATCTTTGGGTAGTGTGCCAGTTATATCACTACCTGTTGGTTAGTAGTTTCAACCTGTGGTACCAGTAGATGAAACATGTAGGCCTAGTACCTTAGACATGTTTCAGCAGAAGATACCCCTCAGGTCTTGAGATGAGCCTGACTTATAGGCGGCTGAGGACTGGCCTGAGGAGGTGGCCGAGAGTTCTCTATAACTTCTACAGCTTCAACAGGATGACATGTCGGTAGGAGAGTATTCATTGAGACGTACCGATCATTATTAGTTCATGATGAATACAATACAACCGGTGCTTTGGAGCATAGACCTCCGAGTGAGGTGTTTTTAGGGATATCTGAGCAAGCAGTTTTCCTCTACGCATTCCTACATAATTTAGGGTGCTAGAGAGAAACATTGTGTTTGAATGTTCTATGGATTAGTGGATACTGCGAATGAATGTTAGTAGTGGGAAATCAGGGAACTGGAACTAGTATCTTAAACATGGGCATGTAAAATGTTCCAAAAAGAAGAAGTGTTATGAACAGATGAATCTAAAGAGAAACAGACGTGGAAGCAAATCTAGTAGAGCAGCATGAGGTGGTGTGCATTTTGACATGTTACAAACACCCACCTTTGTTGTCCCTGCCAGACTCAGGGAGCTAGAGGGCATGGGAAGAGAGTAGCTGCATGCAGTCAAGGAGTGTGAACCAAGGGATCTAGGAATGATTCAAGGTATGGTCTGTGTCTACTACTAGCTGACGTAACAACAGACATTGTTATGGGTCATTCATTCCTTCCACGAATCTTTTCCCAGACCTAGAGTTTCTGGTTAAGTCATTCACTTGACCCTCACATCAGGAGATATCTTTTTGAGGAAACACGATAATCACGCTTACGCCAACGGTGTGATTGGACCCTTGAGGTGAGAGTATCGGTTGGAATCTCTTGGTGGCAGTGTCGAGGCCTTATAACGTTGGTTTGGGTATAGGTTGCACAACCGCAGTTCATACACAGATTGACTGTATTAGGCAAAAAGATTGTGGTTTACCTACAGTGTTGGGATAGGTTTCCCTGTTCAATGAAAAGGAAACCCCTGGAAGAACAAGATGGAATCATGCATAAGTGGGTGTAGTCGACCACTCATGAGTCGGCCAGACTTAGATCTGAGCTAGGCTTCTCCAGAGTTGCTGCAACGCGTTTAGAATTGAAGAAGTAGGAGAAACCCTTCGTGTGGTCAGAGAGATGCCAGCAGATCTTTTCAAGAGCTGAGGCAGAGGTTGACCAATACGCCCATTTTGAGGCAACCAGAGAAGGTGCAGATCATTTAAGAGTGAATGAAGACTGCACAGAGCATACAATAGTCCTATGACGATAAGAGACAGAGACCACTAGAGTTTGAAGATGGCTATCACATCTTTAAACAGGTCTCACCTCAATGAGGCCTATGGATATTTGGATGAGGTGGAAAGATATCTTTGCATTTTTTTGGACCTTTCCAAGTCCCCAGAAGAGTAGGTGAGGTGGCTTACTTCCTAGCCCTTCCACCACAGTTGTACCAGGTGCACGATGTCATTCACATATCTCAGCTGAGGAGAAACGTGCATGACCTGTCCCACTTCATCGGCCACTAAGAGCTGGATATCGAGGACATGGGAGACTTTCATGGAGGTTCAAGTAGAGATTGAGGATCAACATGAGCGGGTCCTATGAGGATGGTCGATTCCTCTAGTCCACTTTTTCTGGCATCATGGGAACCTCTATAAGAGCACATGATAGCGGGATACTCATTTTCATGCTCGGTACCTCCTTTAGTTTCCCTAGTTTGTGTTGTAGATTTACAGGAACGTAAATACCAGAGGTGGGAGTAATGTAAAGACCCAGAAATTTAAAAGAATATATTTTCTTAATTTCTTTTGAATTTTACAAGTCTGTAGCTTCTAACGGTACTCGATTCGGAGGCTTGGTGTACCTAGAATCAATTTATGATGTTTTTCTCGGGTACATTCAAAAAACAAACGAGCGGGTTTTTCTATCTTTTTAACCGGTGCTCGGAATTAAAATCTGAGGGCACCGATGAACTCGCAACGCCGGTAATTTCTTAAGAGGTCCTTTACCACAGTTTCATTTTAAGCGGGTTGAGAATTAATATTTGGGTAATTAGTTTAAAATAAATAAAATTGTTAGAAAAATTTTATTTTATAACTCTGGATGTTAATCCATCCCATGGGAAGATGACGGTGGGGCACACAACCATCCAACATCCCATTTGTGGTTTTTTTAACGGTGGGGAAAACATGAGCCTCAACCATTAACCTTCCCTTAAACACCCATTTAACCCGATCCATATCTACTTGAACAACCCTTCACCTTCCATCTCTCTCACTCCAATTAATTTTCCATCCCTTCTCAATTAATTAAACAACTCATAAATTAATTAATTAAAGATTTTTTGAATTAATTTTAATGCTTGTAATGTTTATTAAAATACGGGAAAGCCTTATTTTAATTTTTGTTGGAAAATCTTATGATGGGGAAATCCTTGAAGAGTTAGAAAGAGAGATTTCCTCCTTCGATGAAGAATGTTCTCTCTCGACAAAGAACTCCCATCTACTCTTCTCTTCTTCCAATTTATGGGAGAAGATGTCGACCGTGGAGAATGACGTCAATGACAATGTTCTTTCTTCCTCCGATGTCGACGGGATCGACACCGTTCTTCTGTGGTGCCGTTCTTTCGAGACGCTTGCCTCTTTCCGCGGCTCGACGACATGCGACGTCATTAATTGAGGTAGGGTGGATAGCTTCAATTTTATTTGACTAAAATTGTTCATTGGTCTTTGTGAACCTCTAATTGAGGTAGGGGGTTGTATTTGTATAATTATTTTTATGTGAATTATACCCCCAATGTTGGGAAATTAATTGCTGTGTGTTTAATTGAACAACTAACGCGGTGGGTACGGGCTATTGAACAAGTCCAGACCCACTGCCAACTTGTTCTTGATGCGCGTATTGCTAGTTGATGATGGAATGGTGCCGCAATGATGACTTGAAGCTGTCATAGTGAAGAGCGGGTCCCAGGAGAGCTGCAGGCACAGACGGTGGGAAAAACGGACCACCAAAGTGCGCCCGGTGGTCCGTGGAACGCGGCAGCGGCGCGCCGCTGGAGCAGACTATTGCGGCTGAGCCGCAGCTGCAGGTGAACCGGAATGGAAAAGCCGTTCTGGATATGTTGGGGCACGACTTAGTGTCACGCCAGCTGGGGGAGGTCGTTCCCTCCTCACCCGTATAGCTGGCCTAGCCAGCGCCCAGCCGGCCGGGCTGGGGTGGGCCACGCAGGCCAGTCTGCGCCGGCTAGGACAGGCCATGCCCAACCAGGCTGGACCCGGACCCGATTCGGGTTGAACCGGTTCGGGCCGACCTAGTGTGGGTTGGGCTGGGTCGGACCGGGCCCAAACCCCCCTTTTTCGGACAATTTTTTGGTAAACGGCCAGAACTTTTCCTACGGACCTCTGATCGACGCACGATTAGTTGTGTAGGATTATTTGAATCCAAATGGTCATTTAGGTATATTACAATCAAGGATTAGGCGATGTTTGGGTATGGCAGGGTTGGTTTGAACATGAATCCAACTGGGCCCTCGGAGAGGAAACACTTATAACTTAAGGACAGGACGTCGGATTGACGTGTCGTCAACCACGTTGGATTTAATTGGATGAGATGGAACTTTTGGCATACTCCACTCGAGGTATGGACATAGTTGGAGTATGGACGGGTTGTATTGTACCCGAAATTCAACCGGGCCCTTGGAACGGAAAATCCAATAACTCTCAGACCAAACGTTCATTTGATGAACCATCAACGACATTGGTAGTCTAATTGAGAAATGGATCCTTTGAGTATACCCCATGGGAGTTCAGGTATAGTTGTGATAATGTCGGGTTGGTTCATACATGAAACCAACCAGGCACCAGGAATGGAAATGCTAATAAATCACAGATCGGGCGTCCGAATGATGTGTCCTCTATTGCGTTGAGACCCCTATGATGAATCAGTTTTTTGAGATACTTCCACATGAGGTTACGTGACATTTGGAAGTATCGACCAATAGCTCGTGGAGAAAACCCTCCCAGAGATGAGCGTACAGAGTGAAGAGCCCTAGTAGCTGGCTGAGACATGACGACTGCTGATTGATCGACTCGGATTCATTCATATGGACCTGTGTGGTGCGCTTGATTGTAGCAGTATACCCACGGAGGAGGAGCGCTTGGATGTAGCGGCAGACCCGCTGTACTCGACAGAAGGAGTACCTCTGTAGTCTATGAGGGGGTGCTCTTGGTTGTAGCGGTAGACCCATGGTGGGATGTTCTTGGATGAAGCAGCAGGCCCATAGTACTCGACAGGTGGAGTACTTCAGCAATCCAAGGTTAGTGGGATGTGGTTGGTTGTAGCGGCAGGCCCACTGTACTCGACAGAGGAGGAGTTCTCCAGCAGTCATGGTTTTGACACCATGAATAAAATCTTGGTTTGAGCTGAGTCAATGACCTTTGTGTTTTCCTCATGATTGAGATGAGTTACTTGATAACTTTGGTATATGTATGGGAATATACCTATGTAAAGGTATTCCATTGAGATATTTCGTTGTGGTTTATCCTTGTTGTATTTAGTGAGACCTTGAGGGTCTCAGAGTCCTTACTGAGTATCCCTATACTGAACCATACACGGGCTATGCCCGCACCTCGTTGTGTTGGATGGAGACCACAGACAGCGCTGACCGAGGCAGAGTGTACAAGGACTGGACGTTACCCAGAGGTGGACACTCGGCCAGACGGCACACGGAGCGGACTGATAGATGCGGAATGCTGAGGAGGACATTTGTACCTACGCTTTAGGTAGGAACCCGGAGGACGATCTAGGAGCTACTTCGCCATTCAGCTGTTTGTCTTTTCAGTTTTACATTCTTTTAGTTGTAGCTGTACCTTTCTGTTGGGCTTGTATTTCCGACCCCTTTGTGCTTTCAGCATACTTGTTACTAATTTACTAAGGGTTTTCTTCCGCTTGTACTCTGGTTGTGTGTGTGTTTACATTTTATAAAGGAAATGCCTTCCCAGTTTTAAGGGAGTTATGCCTTTGGTGGTAGTCGCCATCCCCGGGCATGTGGTAGGCAGGCTTTGGGTAGTTACGATACGGGCCCTCGGGGATGGGTCCTGACAACCATCCTTATTCTTTCTATGAATGGATTATTTGTATGGTGAAAAGTTGAAATGTATATTAAACCCATTTGTTTTGTATTGGTTATGCTAAAGTGAAATGGTTATGAAACCCATTTAATTTCATGGGTTCTGATACGATGAAGAATTTATGATTTTATGGAACACATATGTATGGTTTTAAATATGTGATGAGTGACACCTATATATCCACTAACAAATTGGGTAAAGTATTTTATCTCATGATATAGTTATAGGAAATAATTTGAAATGTGTGATTTGTTATGGGAAAAAATTCGATGTGCATGATAATTTATGGGCTATAAGTAGATTTGTAAGATACACTATGAGAAACAAATGTTGATTGGTGATCTTATGGTATTTGTATTTATCAAAGACTTATGAAATTTTTTTATAATTATGTTTGTATCACAAATATTTTTGACATGATCATATGGTTTGTGATTGAGTTATGATGAATAATCATTATTATTATTCAAATATCATAAAATTTTAATTTTTTATGATATAAATCATGTTTATGATCATTTTCATATAGGGTACAAGGATTTTAATTTATATTCCAGAACACATTACCTTATTCATTTCTTATCATTTCATATTATCACCGATAAATATCATCTACTTTTACCCTTACTGAGAATCTATGAAAAACATTTTTTTATGTTTCATTTCTATAGTTTATGAATATCTTTTTTTCTATAGAATTCTAATAAAGAGTACTATATTATACGATATTTATGGGATATTTTGAAGAGATTTTATAAAATAATAATATTATATATATAATTTCAAAATTCTAAAAACCTATAATGTTCTATCATGGGTCATATGGTTATGTATTGAATATTCATGTAAATATGTATAAAATGTTTATATAAAATCATCAAAACGTTTTATATATGGATAAAAATACAGATATTATTCTTCTCAATTGAATAAATCATTGTTTATCTAAATTTCATTGAATATATCATCATAAATATATTCCATTATCATGATAAATAATTAATTTCAAAAAAATGAAGGATTGAAAGAGATAAATCTATAATAGTTTTCTTAGTTATTTATTGAAACTATGTTTCAATTAATTAACAACCACTAGTTTTTAATAAACTTTTAAATAAAAAATATTTTGTTTTGGGAGATAACTAAATTGGATAAATTGATGTAATTTTCGATAGGTTCCATATTAGTCTGGTTTGTTTCTTCTTCACGGGATAAATGTAAAGGATATTGAGAAGAATTATTTTGATGAACTATTTTTACCATGATGGAAACAATTGGGAATGCGTAAGATACATTGAATCCTGGGTTAAATATTTCCCAAATTTGTAGATGTCTCGATATTGACTTACATGATAATGAAATATCCAAAAATTTAAAAAATCAAAAAGAATATCATAATCCTTCCTAACAAATTTGGTTATTATTTCAATATTGAATTAAATATTTGAGATTAAACGATGGTTATTATTTTAATTTATATTTTTCCATCATAAATGGATATATTATGGAGTAATAGAGTCTTGATTTTCATGTATTGATGCGAATATTACAACTATTATCTATATAAGGTTATTTAATTCTTTAGTCTGGAATATGATGATTGAAATAAAATTTTCAATCTAGAATATTTAAAATATATATATACACAGAGTACATTGAAATATATGTTAAAATTTTATTTCAATTAGAAAGAATATTTCTCTTGACCTAATTTGAATCAATGGAATAATTAATTTTTGAATATCTTCTCAGAAGCTAAATCTAGAGGGATATAAAAAATTTGATGTATATATCCCTTTGAGTGATGTATGAGTAAAATAATGAAGAATTTATATAATAAGTCATTGTTTGAACGGATAATTTTAGAGGCATACATGCATGATGAAATTTCAAATTATTTCTCTTATTATTTTAAATATAAAAATATTTCAAAACATTATTGACTTGTTCCTATTTAGAAGAATAGAATTGATGTTATAGTCTATCATTTTTCAATATTTAATCATCCTGAACTTGTTTTAGTTGGTTAATAGGAATGATGGATTTCAAATGAAGAAGAACATAATTTTCATACATATGTTCCACTCTATTTTAAATTAAGGGAAAAAGTTGGGCAGTATGTAATACTCTATATTATATGTAATAAAATAATTGTTAAAAGTAAATTTATAAAAAAAATTATAGATTATATTATTATAATTTTAAAAAAAACACACAAATTACCTAATACAGTAACGATAAAATTCACTATAATAAGGTTTCAGTGACTGGTACATTTAATTTTTTTACGATTTAACATATGAAATCAATTATTTATTATATGTGTTATCAATTATTTTTTATATATCTTGGTATCTCAACATGGAAATAAATTTAATAGTCAATTATATGAATTAGGTAATCCACCATCTAAATTGGTCCAATATTATAATGAATATAAGATTAATGAATTTTTATTTAATAGACAAACATATGGATAATCATAAAAATAAATGGTATTATGGTTTTTATTTAAAATGATATTTTTAAAATGAATCTTAATTTGTAAATTATATTTTTTAGAGGAAATAATTGAAATATTTCATCTAGTGAATAATTATATAATAGTGTTTAAATGTCATTGGGTTGATAATGATAAAGGGACGTGTGTTATGAAGTGACAAGGAATAATTTATATTAAATGAAAATTAAATCTTACATAAAATGACACATTTTCATTGTTATATCATTAAAATTAAATCAATAATAGAAATTAATATGCTAATTTGAGATATTTTAAGTAATATTGTTGTGTAATAAATATATAATTTCTTGAAAATAATTTTATAGAAGATGAAAATGGTTATATTTATGTGTAATGTTTTGAAATATTACATCAAACATCAATAAATATATCTATTAATAGAATAGATATATATATCAATAATGGGAACCAAAAATTAAGGGATGAAAGTGTTTATAATGTCAATTAAGAAACTAACGACTATGTTATTTAATGGGATGATGAAAATGAAGCTCGTATGAAAATTAATTATAATGAGGATGAAGATGCAGAAATTGACAGTAATGAAACATAATGTGTTGTTTTAAATGATGAATAATTTATTAATTTATATCTATAAAAATATAATTTTTTTATTTTGGATATATAAATTATCAATTTTTTTGGTAATATATCTTTCATCTAGTTTATTTAAAAAACATAAATTAGATAATTTTTATATTTATTTTACAAGATAGAAACTTTTTATAAAAATAATTATATGATTTAGATGGAACATGAAAATTCTGATTTCATGATTCATTTCACAGTTTAAGACCTTCTATATAGTGATGTGACAAATCATTCATTAGACGAGGGCGTTAACATGACACTAGATTCCAAGAGGGGTATGCGCATTACCTGATTGATTATTCTGGATAATATTATGAACATACATCCTTCTCTTGAAATTTATCCTCATTATTGGTAATATGTTTAAATATGAATTTGATTTCATTTTCAGTGAATCTATTTTATTTATTCATAAATTTATGATTTATTCTTTTTTGGTAGTTTTACATATATGTGCATAAGTTAGGAAAGTGTTATTATGATGATCTATTTCTCTAATCCATTGTTTTCATGGGTTTATATTCAGTGTGAGTCACTTCATTATATGTTGGATCACTAGTTGATACATATTATTAAATAATTAATTGAATTCTAAATTTTTTATGTCTAGTTATTAATATTATTAAGTATTAATAGGGTTCACAATCTGATAATTGTGATAGTATGATACTCTATATGAGCGAGTTATGGGAATGTTTCATGTGAGATCATTTCTATTTTTTACATAAAAATTTATAGAATAGCTATGTAGAGAGAATCTACAGTTGTATTTAACGATTCTTTTAGGCCTCATCATTGTGATTATGTCAATACTCAAGATTTGTGGACGATTTTGAACATAATTAATATGAGATAACATCAAATGGAGATAATATTTTGTTTTAAACAATTAGGGATGATAAGATGCAACACAAAAATATGGGAGTAAAATATTCAATGTACATTATCGATTTTTTTTTATGAAATAATACTTACCAAAGACACACGTAAACATAAACACACACACACACACACACACATATATACATATGTATTTTTAATAGTAAATATAAATAAAAAATTATACGTCATATTGTTGATCCATCCATTATAGTGTTTTATGTTTGAAGGAGGATGTAAAATGAGAGTATTAATGTGTAGATTATATGTGATAAACTGCATCATTTTCTAGATAGTGTTATTTCAGTTTTCTATTTAGATTATATAATTTTTTATATTCATAATTACAATTTTTAAGGTTTCGAAACAAATATTATAAAAAGGTTCTTTCATGTTTAATATTATGGTCGAGTTATATGGTGGGGATGAGGGCTTCGGTGCGACATTTTTTGATTAGTCTTCTTGGATTTGGACGATAGTGAGTGGTCTTTGAAAAGTTTCATTGATCGGTATAGGTTAACAATTAGGCACCATTTCTTACTTATCCAATGAATAAATTGTGTCATTTGGAATGATATGAGTATCTTCATTGTATTCATAATTTTCTATAAAATAACATGATGTGTTATGTGAATTTTATAAAATCTAATTAAAATATTTAATAGATTGAAAGAAGAGTAGGAAAAAGAAACTACAGGAGCATCAATGACGGTAGGATAAATAACACTTGGAAGTAATAAAGTATCAACATTGAATTTTACATGGGTTAGGGATGGGTTTCCCTCTGTCGGATGGACCAGATTCCCCATCCCTTGATTAAAATTATTATTTAATTTAAATCTACAAAATTTTTTATATAATATATTATCATTAACATTATAATGATTGTTTCATTAAAAAAATTAAATATTTATTTATTTATGTTATTCATAAGGTAAATGTTATTCCATCACAAATAAATATAGAAAAAATTAATTATTATGTAACCCTTAAACCATTAGTAATAATTATTTATAAGGGAATCATTATTCTATGATAAATAAATAAATTGGATTGAATTCTATTTTCAATAAATAAAGGTATAAGATTTTTTATGTAAATAGAATAATCCATAAAAAATATTTTCTCTGTGATGTTATTTTTGAGGGTCTATCAAAAATAATTATATCTGTGTCATACATTTCAACACTAGATTATTTTTGTCATATTTCAATCAGAAATATTTGTTTTCAAATAAAATCCATCCCAAAATCACAATTTTTATAGGGGTTACAAATATCTAGATTCATGACGTTTCATTTAGGTTTAGGACAAGTCCTTTTAAAGTTATTGTGTTGTAGTCCTTATTACAGCCCATATTTTTAGTGAAATAATTTCTATTATTGATTACTGTGTTTTTGAATTCTAACTATATAATAAGCATCATTCAAATATTAACATTTTCTTTATTTTATTGAAATATACTATTACAGCGTTAAATAATTATATACACGTAACATGAGAGATATATGAAATAAAATTTAGAAAAATAATAAAGGAATAAAATTTCATGTAAATAGAAATTATATGAGCATTAATTATTAATCCTTATTGTCTCCCATTATAATTATACCACCAATAATGACTATAAAAATAAGGGAAAACTTTAGAAATAAAATACATATTTTGGGGATGGAATGGAGGAAAATTATTTTAGGTTAATATGTGAGGATATATATATATATATATATGAATATAATAATTAATGTGATCGTTGTAATTATATTTGATATATATGTTGTTGATTGATGAACATTGGGTATAAATGTATCCAATAGGTTTATCTGGATTTAAACATTACATAAAATTTCATAATATATTACCAATAATATAGTTTACATGAAATTAACCTATAATAAATAATTTTGGAATGTAATTAAAGGATTCTGACCAATTTCTTTAAATATATTACATTAAAATATATATATGAATTTTTATATCTCATGATTTTTAATTTTATCTATCTCTTTTAAAAAAGTAATTTAATAAAATTTATTACATATATCTAAATTTAACCTCATGTAAGTTTTGGTAAATTTTTATAAAATTATAACAATTTCATTTAACCTTTCATAAATGATACTTATTAAAAAAATTATGTGTTGTGAATTTCATTTCGAAATTAATTTCTATCACCTTTTATGATTTATTTGATAATATATATTCTTTATTTGGAATCTAAATTATTTTACTTATTAATAATTGTTTTTAATTTTCATAAAAACATTTGTTGCTTAGGATAAATTGAGATACTATGGTGAATGGTTAAATGAAGAAAAAGTTATAGAATAATTACTTGATGAATAAATTATATTTGAGAAATATATTTAATATATTGTATTTATATATGTTATTAATGATGAATTTATATGGTATTAATGATGAATTTTTTATATGGTTTAGAGATAATGGAATTCAGTAAAATAAGTTCAATTTTTTAAAATGATAAATAATATAACCTCAACATTAATATTATAATCTAATTTCTTGAAATATATTTAATTACAGAACCATTGCTGTTATGTTTTTAATTATTTAAGATTAATATATATATGTAGATTCACTAATCACATATGTTCAATTTATTTAACCAATCACTGATAAATGAAAATTTTACAATTATTCATTACAATCCATTAACATATCATTCATTAAATAATAATGAACTACCAATAAAATATATTTACCCTTTCCTTATTAAATCTGGAGGTGATCAACACATAATAAAGGAGTAGGTACTGAGACTATATTACTAAAAAAGTTTTAGAATAAATAGAACAATTAACACCTCTTGATTAATTCCGGTAATGAAAGGTTAATAAATTACTAAATATAAATATAAATACATTGTAATATGTAAAATTATTATAAATATAATTATTATATGGATTTATCATAAATGAACGTTCCAAATTTTTTACTATGAGGTAATCACTTCATGGATTCATAGTCTTTCTCATTTTTCTTTGGTCTTTTATAATGGCAATATTATATTATTATTCATTATTATATTTGGATTACTTTTTTGGGTTAATGTTGATTCACATAATTACCAATAAAATATATTTGTATCTTATATGAATAAAAAAGCACATCGGATAATTTACACAAACAATTTTTGGTATTTCTATTTCATATCCATGTTTTTTCTTACAAAAAAATATTTAATTTATTATGAATGTTAAATATATTTTATTTGATATTATACTTGTAATTTTATTTAAATTTAATCAAAATACAATCATATATTCTTTTATTTAGGTTGTTTACGTTAAATTGAATTGAAAATATTAAAAAGTATATCTTTCATGATTTGTATCATTTTTCCCTTTTCCTCTATGATTCAAATTATTTAACTGTTTTAATTTCTCTAGCCCCATTATTTTTTATGTTTTGTTTTTAAAATAAAATAGTCAATGCCTTTTTGTTTCTATTTGAAAATGATTTTAATTTTTTATATAATATCTTTTCTATTCTTGGCACTACCAAATAGCTAGAAGGGAGTGACGATGAATTCAATTACTTTGAGAGGAGGGTCATAGGTTTGGAGAAAGCCTGAGGTCCCCTAATCATTATAAGAAAAGATTCCTAGGACATTTAGAAGGCATGTAACCATTACACATCACGTAAATGGTGGTTGTCATTTCTTATAGAAAAATTTGTCTCCTCAAAGATTTTCATCCCATGTATTTAAAAACCATAAAACCCATGTGAACCATCCATAAAAAGATATGAAAATCACACTCATTGCATAAAAAAATTACACAATGTACAATATTCCTATCTCCATCTTTAAGCACATGATCCCCTTTACACTATCTCTAATATAAATATGAGAACCCCAAGCCTCAGAAATACACATGGGGATAAACTACATAGATATTTTCCCTTACATTAGATACCTCTCCTAAAATTATTGGCCTTGAGAACCCAAAAAAAAACCCAGAAAGAAAATGAATAAGGTTATTCTGAATATCCTCCCAACATTATACCTCTCAAACATCCCTCCATTTTAGTTGAATAATCTCCCCACTTATAGGGAAAATTAAATAAAATAATCATCTCCAAAATAGGCTCTTGGTAGATATACCTCTAAAATGAGAGTTACTATAGAATATGTAATAACTAAAACCATATCATAACCTGAAATACTCCACAACCATAGGGGAAAAATATTATAAGGGATGATCTAATACTCAAACTACATGGGGTATTGAGTGTTCATATGTGATTCAAATTCCAAGGTACACTCCTCTGTGCCATCATACAACCACACGATATGTACCAAGGGAACAACATGTATGAAAAACATATCCTCATGGTGGCCCTAGATCTCCATAGGACACTCATCAAATGTCACATGCTTATCAACATTGATCTTTCCCAAATTGAAGAAATGAAGGTCATCAGGAAGATAATGAAAGACCCTCAAGATGGGAAAAAAATGCACATCTAGATTTTATGTGGGGTAAGTTTTATCTGATATGTCATGAATCCAACATGAGACAACACCCTGAATATACCAAAAACCAGACAGAACGATTATTCCCAAGACCTATCCTTTGATGCCCATGATGAGGACTCACTTATAAGATCAATCAGGATCCAATATAAAACTCAATAGGTGTCCTCTTATGATTGTAATATGATTTCTAATGATCCTTCTCTACCTTCATCCATTTCCATATTAGTTGAACCATCTCTATCATATTCTGTACCAATTATGGCATGAGAGTACTACCTATCCAACACCATTCCTTTTCAAATGAAAATAGAAATGTTGGTTTTACCATGAATAAAATGTAACCAAATGAATTATTGGGTGGAATCTATTTTTGTATGAAAACACATCCTAGGATAGGTGAATCATCTATGCATCTCCAAAATTTAGGTAACAAGAGTGCAACAAGTCTTCAAGAGTCTATACCGTTTTCTTTGTTTGACTATCCATTTGTGGATCAAAAGTATTGTTAAGGAATAAATGAGATCCAAAACCACACTGGAGTCCTCTCCACACTGTAAAGGTAAGACATGGATACTGATCAGCTATGATCTTCTCTTAGGGCTTCAGGGAATCAGACCACCTCCTCTAGATACTTCCTCGATAAAACCTCTATTTAGATCATCACCCTAATCGCTATAAATTCTGCTGATTTCACCTGGTGATCCACTATAACAAAAATAGATTCATAGCCTCCCTAAGACAGAGGTAAACAAATATCTAATTCCATTGATATCTCCTCCCAGATTTACTAGGTATTATCTTACAAATGGATAAAACCTGTTGGACCACGGTACTTGAACATCACCTTCTACATGACCAAACAACAGGAAACAAATTTCAAAACTAATTCTTCATCATATGCCACAAAAATTGATCTCTCAATGGTTTGTATAGATTTTTCATACTGGTTTGTACCAAAATTTATAAGATATGGAACTCATAGAAAACCATTTCACACTTCTCTGAAGGAACCAAAATAAATCTGAAGAATAATAGTGATTGTTTTCCACCCTCAGGTAAACCATCATGAAAATCACCAAATACAACTAGATCCATCAATAACTCCACCTATGAATCCCCCAACTGGGACTCATCAAGCTACTGAACCAATGAGAACACCATTAACATCAGGAAATGATGATCTATGCCTCCATTCCCTCACATATATAGGTGAACCATTGAGAATTATTCCATCAGTCTCAAGGAATATTTTATTCATTCATGGAATCACAATGTGACATCCTTCACAAAAAATTGGCCCATGAATCTACCATTTGTAGTCTATTTGAAATCTCAACTAAATAGAAAAGAAATATTTTAATCCACGGATTTTGACCCATGTTTTTTTCAGGATGAGATATGACATACCTCCAACTATTGTGAATTGTAAAAGCCAATAAAATGATCACTAATGATGTAGTGTTCCCACAGATTCAAATACAACACAACATCTATAGACATAATACTATGGGGGGAAAATTATGATCATGGAGATGTAACTGTTTAGACCCATAAGAAAAAAATTATCTCCTAACCATCAGAACATATCCAATACCAAAATGTGTGGTTTAAAAAAACCTCAAACTGATCCCTCTCTTTATGAAAACATTTGACGGGAGAATTGATCATCATCTCCTTCAGGTACTCATAATAATTCTAACACAGGTAATTCCTAAATTACACCTGATCCTTATTGTTCAAGGTTTTTAGGGTAGTCATAATGTGGAAGAAATCATGTATGAACCTCTTGTAATAACCTTCAATAATAAGGAATATGTTCACCTCTGCCAATATCATGGGGGATTCCAAATATAAAAACACCACTACTGGTGAAGGATCAACATATAATACCTCATGTTGTAAAAATTTACCTATTAAGTAGATATCATGATCCCAAAACACATTATTTGAATGATTCCCAAGTAGTTGATCCTGAAAAAGTACTCCCAAATTGAAATACATATTCTCATCATGCTCCTCCTCAGACGTAGAGTATATAAGGATTTCATCAATAAAAACCACCAAAAACTAATCTATGAACTATTTGTCCACTAATTTCATCAACCCTATCAACACAGATGGATAATTTATTACATAAAACAATATCACAACAAAATCATAATTCCATTGACGACAATAGAGATAAATCTTCTTAATATCATCATTCTTCACATGCATATAATGATATCTGGACTACAAATTGATATTTAGGAACCAAATTTCTCCCTTCAGTTGATCAAATAAGTCTTTAATCTATATAATAGGATATTTTCAACTCACTTTCACTTTGTTCAAGAAATTATAATCAACAAAAATCCACAAACATTAATCAAACATCATTATAAACAAAACATGTGCACCCTGAAATGACTCAATTTTCTGAAAAAAAAAACCCGATCTAAAATATATCATCGAACTATAATCCCATTTATTTATACTCATAAGTTACATCCTATATGTTTTAATCAATATTTTACACATTCTAGTATGTATATAGATCCTAAAATTGATCTCACATTGAGGGGGTAATCCAAAAACCACATCTCGAAAGGCAGTAGGAAACACTTTCACAACCCTAATATGAACCATCTACTGAACCTATGATAAGCTCAACCTGAACATGAACATCAATGATGACATGATCAGAACAAACCTATGATCCATACAAGGGTGTATGTCACCATAAAACATTGATATACCTCTATAATAAAAATATATTATAACCATCCTCTGGAAGAAATCCAAAATACTCTCCACGGAATATATCCAATCCATACTATGGATGATGTCATATGTGTGTTTCCAAAAACCTAGGAAAACTATAAAAGAATTTTGTTTCCCCAAAACAATCTGATAGCCTCTATATACTCCAAATAATTGAACTCATCCTCCAACTAGTGATGTCAATAAAATGTGAGTTGGAAGCCTCTCTACCTCATGGCCCATGACATGGATAATGGAAGGTGGTAAAAAGGATTGTTCCTCTCTTGATCCAAAAAAACATGAATCCTTGTAGAAAACATGTGAAGGGTATCTTGAATGAATTATATAATTCTCAACACTAGAAATGAAAATGAATTTATCAAACCATGATATGATAAACTACATCTCTGACCATATTGATGATGACCACCATGACCACACTATACTCTCTAAGGATTAGGAGCATCTCAATGTTGTAATATTTATTCCCTATATCCTCAATACTGTTCCCAAATTGGAGTACCATACCAAATCTTCCTCAACAAAAAAATCTTAAATGGAGGAACCTAATGTGGAAATCCTGAAACACACAAATTACTCTAAATCTTTAGGCAATCTCACTAATTATAACCATATTGTATACCAAAAAAACAAATGTATGATCTTTTGGAATAGTTTTTAGAGACACCACCCCCTAAAAAATGAGATAATGAGGGTTTTCACCTAATCATGGATGACCAAAAATCTCATATTTATTGAAAACAATTAACCTCATATAAATTCTCTACTTCATGATGAATCTTGATGACTCCCCACTTATGATTATCCACTTTTGGCTAGCATCGACTCAATAAACTATGTTATATCATAAACCTCTTGATATGTATTACTAAAAAAGGGTGAAAATAAATTTTAGATCACTAGAAACTAATTCTCCTCAAAATTCCATACCCTAGCCTCCTCATCTAGAAACATTTCTCAACCATGCCACAGAAGGGTCTTGAAATGGATCCTGGACACTTGAGCACTGGAACTCCCTAAACAAAGGGTAAGAATATTGAAGCGACTGGTAGCATTTTCGATCAATAAATTGAACTATACTCAAAAATGGGCTTATAAAATCATCTATTTTACTTCAAACACATCATTATTCCCTTTTAATAATAACCACCATTACCTCACTGCTCCCATTATCATCGTTACAACTAATGAAACCCAGTGCTCCTTCCAAACATAGATCGAACTAAATGATATCTCTACCTCCTATAAATATTGTTATGTAATTTAATATAAAATATATACCTCCTAATTATGTACACATTTGAAACAAACTTCTCAATGTTTTATCATCTAGATTTACTCATCGTTTACCTGTACTCTACAGTGTTGTGTTGGAACATCCTGCTGAACATCTTTGGAATGAACATAATTTGGATGTTGATCTGGATCCATTCCTACAAATGACAAAAATTAGTGCTATGAAACCTAGATTATGGGATATTTAATTTTAAATTATTATTTTATTATCTTATATATTTCATTAACATATCCCATAGTTTACCCATTTCAAAAACATGTGCGAAGAAGAATGATGTTTAATCCTTTCCTAGGTTTGTACCCAGTAACGAATATCACCTAATTTTACAAGATCAGAATAAATAAAGGACCATTCATCATATCATATGGGGATCTAAATTCACATGTATCAGCTAGTATCTAGTGTTTAAATTTCTTACTAAACTATGATGACAATATTTCTCAATCACTCTATGCTATCTCACCTATGAATTACTCCATACTCCATGATATCCCTTAACCTGAACCTTCGGCACCACTCTCTCCTGAAAATATCTGCACTAATATAATTTAATGAGGGGATAAATTTATTGACATCCTTATATTTACCTCTATTAGAACTATGGATGGTGAATAGCAATGAGGGTATAACAAACAGACATACTGGATGCATTGAACTCTAAGAGAAACAAAAATATATGGAGATAAAGAAGAATACAAAGAAATAAAACCGCTCAGAATATATATATATATATATATATATATATATATATATATTTGTGTCAATAAATCCATACTAAAAACAATATATGTCATTGGGTAATATAACAAACAAAAGTAAAACTATAAGTACCAAAAATGTGAAAATGAATGTGACCACATATCACAAGCTGCTCCTGAAAAACCAAATACTAATAATATCAATCCCAATATCCGACCTACTCTAGATGACATGAAAAATAGTATATATATAAAATGGGTGATCATAATAATATACATATTAGGATACTCATCGTAGCCTCCCTTGAAAAAGATAATGTGAGATTTCTGAATCGCAGTGAATCTAACTTATCACCTAAACATGAATACTATGATCAAATTCTAAATATGGATAACTATCACCAAGTGTCAAAAACATGAGGGAATATAATATTTCAATAAAACAACATGGATAACATGCTCCCAATTATCAACTATTTTTCCTCTCTTCCCCAACATTTCACATCTTGATTCATCTGTCTCTAAAATAGGCTTACCCAAACACACCATAGAAAGGTGACACAACCTTCACCACATCATCAAATCATCACATCACACCATCATCTCTTACATAATAAACTATTAACTTACATGAGCTACCATATACTATATAGAATGTATTGTAATCAGTTACTATACCTCAAGACATTACAACCCTTCAATTGAGTATGATCCTAAAGCCAACACAACATATGCTCTTCATACCTATAATAATATTTTCGATACTATATCTAGTAAAACATGTGTGTGAAATAATAAAAGTCACCACAACCCTTTATAATCAAACTTAGGGAAACTAATAACTATTAATACCAAAACATGAAACTATCAAGACATGAAATAAGGTCCATATTGGGTAATCATCCTTCCATCAACCCAAAAGAATGTTGGGGAAAACACCCAGCTAGAGTCTAGTAGATGTCAGTTTCCTTAATCAATAAGGGAGGAGTAGTGTGTGAACTCACAAAAAATAAAGGATATTATATAGTTAAAAACCACACAATGGGAATAACATATTCTTATAATCAATGAGATCTAATGATTCTTGGACACCCAACTCCACTGCTAAGAAAATATATCAATAATCAAAAAAACATTTAAATTAGAAGCATTAATTAAACTTTTTATTTTTACAACATCCTTCTATAAATTAATTTATCAATACATAATTAATAATTAGAATTATTACACATGAAGTTACATTAATTATCATAGTAATGGCCATTCCCTTGAATAATAATCCAAACTGGGCCCATGGATTATAATTGTTATCAAATTTTTTAATTTTCATTCTATCAACATAAACCTTGTGGGTTAAGATTTATTTATTCATTATTAGAATCATTCCATAAACAAGTTAGTATTGGAAAAAATATCACAAACTACCATCAAGGGGAAACATGAATCCATGACCATGCAACTACCTCAAGCAGGTGAGAAATGAATGTAGATAAAACAATCGAACTGACCATAATCCATTATAAAAATTCATAAGAGGGAATCCTATATTTCTACATCATATCAATGGGTAATCCCAACATTAATCAATTCCACCAACTTTAGTGTCATCCCTGACACCCACATGAATATCCTGAGTCTTCTCTCCATCTCAAATGTCCATTATTGAAACTACATCTAGGCCACCACACCCACATCACATTATCCATACCATGCTCTGCTATCCCAAGCTAATATCACATCCTAGACTCCCCACACCATATAACATCTCAAAGAGAAGCTCAAATCATGAAAAAACCAAAAACAAGGTTGGTAACAAACATGCATATCAAATAGTTGAACTGGGCCCCCAAAATAATTCATTTTTTCCTTCACATGAAAAAGAGATTTCGTTGATCCAAAACAAGGAAGTCGACCTTCTCAACAAAATGAAAAACATTGGCCCTTGAGAATCTTTTCAACACACTACTATATCTTATTCCATATTGAATTAACTGATTCATTATTATAATTTCCTATTATGGGAATCCTAAATAATCAAGTTATAATATGATATGATAGGGAAAACATGATCATAACATTTATTCTAGTTTCAAAAAACTCATAGAAGCAGCATTCTCAAATAACATGCCTTTTATTTATTATCAAAAACAAGAATAAAAATGATTCACAGTCTTTACCAATTCCATTAATCACAAGGTAGAATATAATTAATTATACAATCACATGAATCAATTTGATTATAATTAGATTACATCGACCCCAAGATAAGAAACATGCCTCATCTTCAATTACTATTAATCCAATTAATTAAAAATTAATTCCATATTTATATTCCGTACCAATTTTGATGTGTTCTTCCAAGCATAACAACATTCTAACAATGAAGAGAAAAGGTATCAAATTATCTATAAAATCATGAGTCAACTATATATCCTTGTACAAATATATCAACAACAATATTCGATCAATTTCAAATTTATTTAATCTATTTCTATTATTAATTGGTTAGTTCAATTGAAGTACAATGGTGTAAACTGTGATAAGTTTTAAATTAATTTTATGTAAAATGGAAGCAATGGACCCCCTACCTTAATTTAATCAATGGTATGCACACGATAATGGACCAACATTATAGATCCTTGTCACCTCTATCTCTAAAATATTGTAATGTCTCATAATTTCCGTATAATGTGTTTTATAGGGAATTATTTCAATACCAAAAAATTTGATACCACGCAATTCCGAGGACTGGATTTCCTAGAATGTTCTATTGAGAAATGTAATGATTTAAATAGCACGCATGGGTAGTTTTCCTCAAAATATTGAATAACTCTTAAATGGGTCCTCGATACATAAATCTGAAGGCCTTGTTACATTCATTATGGAGTTTTTATCCTATGAATGACTTAATTGTAGTCGGCGCAATCCTTTATTGAAAAAACCCAAAAATGGAATAACCATAAATAAAATATTTCAATAATAATATTTTATTTTTTAGATTCTCATAACTCCCGAAAGGTGAATCAGATTAGAAATCTGAGACCACCACTAAACGTGTGATGGTATTCTTTCCCTATGAAGAACCTAACAATGGCTAGCACGGGCCAACAGTGGATGTTAGTATTTGGCCATAAATAAAATAATCAAGTGACAATTATTTTATTGAAATATCTTTTTACTTTTAAATTGTAACTTGGATTAAAAACATGATATTACCATTTGATTCATGGGGATGTTTTTTCCATAAACAGAGACTATCCTTGACTAGCATGGGTCAAGGGTGACTGTTTATTAATTTTTAACTTTTTAAGGTACCTTCAGAAAATGTTCTAGTGGGATTTTCTATCTTTTGAACCATTGTTTGGATTGATAATCTAAGGGCATAGTAGAATTTAGAATGACAGTATTCACCTATATATGACTTATCTTCAGCTGGGAAGGGTAGAGTTGAAAACATATTTTTCGGACTCGTCATGAAAAATAATAAATTAATTTAAAATAATTATTTTATTTTCCTTCTCACTTTTGAGTGGCAGACGATGACATTGTTAGGTTGTGACATGGAAGTGATGAGGTGCATTAATGAGGCTCATTGATGTCTCATTAAATTCATAGTGTAGTGATGATTTAATGACACATAACCTCAAATATATTTCTTAGAAAAAATAGAGTAATGACATGAAATTGTATTATAATGGGAACACTGCGATGTGCTTCTGTTTATAGATTGATGCACTGGAGAAATAGAGATTAAAAATCTGGAGGATTCTCTAGAGAACTTCTGAAAGAGATCCACCCCAGCGATGAATGAATAACGTCGGTGGAAATTCATCTTCTTCATCATGTCATTCGATGATCAGAGCTGAGAAGCGATGCCGACATCTTAAACCCTCAATGATGAATGTTCCATAATGAACATCTATGAGGTAGGGTTTTTTATTTTGAATTTTCTTCACCATTCCTTTTCTGAAAAATGATGAATTTGGATCAACCACGGAATAGGTTGATCTGTTGATTTTGTGTTATAACTGGAGGGTGATTTTTCATTTAGGGTGATTTTTCGAGATTAAACCTTTGCATGAATGATTCAACACAAACCTCTCTGATCCCCCTATTAAAACATCTAACATGGAGGGCTCAGTCCGATACGAATAATTCCCGAGCACCTATACTCATGTGTTCTTGGTGGCTGCATTCTCAAAGCGATAGGATGGTAGGTTCAAAGGCTTCGCGGAAAATACATCCTCACTGGGAGACCGTTGTCGTAAGCAGCACAAGGTACAGACCATCGAAGCATGTTCGGTGGCCTGTTGACGATTATTCCAGTAGGGAGGTGTTGGAAAAAATAGCAGAGGATAGCCTCACCGACTGCGTTGAGGTGGCGTCCCACACTAGTGGGCCACGTTGACTGGGAGTTCGCGACATGTCTGTGGAAGCAATGCGTTAATCGTAGTGGCACGCGAGAGGACACGAAACCCAGGGGAGCCACCTGGAGGGGTGCCCCATGTCTAGGCCACCCAATATGGTGGATAAGACACTTCCCATTTTCCAAGGTAGGAGTCAGATGTTGCACTTGGAGGGCATCGTGTAGGAGGTCTGGACTGCCAGTGTGTGATGCGTTCAGACCCGAGGGGTTGTGGATAGCTGCGGCATCTAGGGGGCTCACACCGGCCTGGATACATGGTTGGTCCCCTTATTGTTAGGCTGAACCCCAGAGGTCTGGGCTGGTCCCACTTCCAGGAAGGCTGGACCCACACCATCTGGGCAGACTTGCGCCCCTTCGGACCTGACAAGATTAGTCCAGGTCGTCGGGTGACCTAGCCGACTGGACCCTCAGCCAAATCGGGCTGGATCCAGTGAGGCCAACTGGGTCAAGCCCACAATCCATGCCAAACTAGAGTGACCTCAACCCATACACGTTAGGGTTGAGTTCTTCTAAATTAAAAATGGTATGTGGAACACCAATGACGGTCCAACCAGGTCAGACTGAGCCCCGTTGTAATCGGTTCACTAATTACTGAAATGCATGTATATTGCAAACCGCTCATCCGATTGATAGTACGTTTGAAGATTTGGGACCCTATGAGTAGGTGGATCTTTTGGAATTATTTGTGGTGACTTTCATGGATGAAAAGATGTGAAAAATGGCTTGAGGAGATATTCTCCCAAGTGTGCTGTGTACAGTACCATATGGTTGGCTGAGACCTGAAGACTACTCTATAATAGCCCAGTGGGAAGTGGATCTATATGACCCTGCAGGACCATGGTGGGGAGCATATCTATGTGACCTCGAAGAACCCTAGTACTCGATAAGAGTAGTACCTCAGTTCAGCCATGGTGGGAAGCGGCTCTATGTGACCCTACATGCCAACAATGGGGAGTGAATCTTAGTGACATAACATACCCATGATACTTATTAGGTATGGTTACCACAACAATTCTCAGTTAGTGGGAAGCAGCTCTGTGTGACCCAGTAGGCCCACTGTACTTGATAAAAGGTGAGTTTTTCTTGACCCCGAGGAGTTTGATTCTTATGATTGATGATGCTACTTTTACTACCCTATAATATACTAGGTGTTTGTTGTCTTGTGTATCATGTTTTACTTGAGGAATTATTGTGTGGTCTTTCCTTTTTGTTTTCCGGCCCCTACCAAGTACTATAATACTCACCCATGCATGGGCATCGCCCAGACGTGTTGTGTCTAGTGCAGAAGACAGATGTTTTGACAAGGGTGCTCAAGGATACGGGACTTGCAAACGATTAAATAGTGGACTTGGTGGCCTAGGAGCAGGTGAGGTCCAGTAGGACCGAGCATATAGGTCATACTACATCATCTTTTAGTAGTTTCACTAATCTCGTAATCCTGTGGGGTTTACTACAGATGGCCATCATAGTTTCCTTTTTTGTACTTTCTATTTTCCACTCTTTGTTGGGTTTGTATTCTGGTATACTTAGTTTCAGTTGTACTTGAAATCAGCTTTGTTTTCGTGGTACTTGTTTCCCCTTTTTATTTTGTTGGAATGTGGTTAGGTTTGTGCATGTTCATACTTGTACTTAAGAATATGCAAGTTCATTTTTTGTTGACACATTTCATGCAAGTATCCAGCCCCTACCCTTCGGGAGGTGGGGTTGGGGTAGGGATGGCACGAGTCTCGGGGGACAGATCATGACAAAGTGGTATCAGAGGGAAGTCAATCCCCCCTTAATGACTAGGAGTGTGATGTTTTGTTTTGGGGAAATAGTGTTAAGTGTTGTGAGTTTGAATTTCTGATTCGGGGAGTCCATTGTTGGTATTGAAGTCGACATATTAATACACGAGGATCTTGAAATATATTTCCATCTCAATACATGAAAACAGTGGTTGCGTGAGTGTATCCCTATTTTTGGGTAAGTGTCAACTCATTGGTAGGACAATCTATCTATGGTATATCTTGATCTATCTCAGGATGCCGCAAAATGGATGTCAATCTAGGATTCCGATACGAGGTTGTGAGGACAACCCACCTTGTGACGAGGCGTCTGTTTATGGAACAGTTCTATAGATGTCCACACTGGGTGATGAAACAGTCCTACAAACACCCAATGGTGAGCATCTACTGTTGGTAGTTCCAGTAGAGGAAATTCATAGGCTTTGTTCCCTACCTGAGTTTCAGAGATAGAGACCACCTAGGTCCATGGGATAGACAGATCCTCAGGACACTGAGGATTGGCTAGAGGTCATGACGTTGGTCATCCACTTAGTGAGGACACCACCTGACCGGATGGAATTATTAGAAGTGAGCCTTCTATAGGACTCAGTAGGGAGATGTTGGATTTTGACCATCCATACTCACAATGAGGTGACCCTCACTGTGGTTGACTTCGAGAGTCTTTTCTAGGAGGAATTTTTCCACAAGACATTGTGCTTTGTGTGACTTCCGAAGGAACTGAACCTATAGTATGGTAGTATGGCAGTGGATGAGTACTTGGTGAGGTTCACAGAGCATTCCTACTACTCCACACATATGGTGTGGGACCCTTTCTTCAGGTCTCGAGCTTTTGAGAAGGGGATCAATTGGGAGATCAGGGTATCATTGTTCTCTCTATGTATCCCAACCTAGGCTACGGTGCTGGAGCGAGCCCTACTTTTGGAGAGATTCTTGTCAGAGCAGGTGCTGATAGCTAGAGCCTCCAGTAGACTCCATGAAGTTGAGTGTTCAGTGAAGAGTATACAGTAGATGTGTGTGCCCTAAATTTTAGGACATTAAGTGGAAATAAATAGGACTCAGGGTCGGTGGTGCCAGGATCCGAGTATAGAGGGAGTCAGATGGGAGCCAGGTTGTGCTACGTGTGCAGCGGGAAGGGACACCAGACACGTTACTGCCAAACCCAACGTATGGATGACCATCTCACGGTCGAGGGGATGTAGAGGTAGTAGCAATGTTTAGAGCTAGGATGTACACTAGGCGACGCATGTGCTAGGGGATATAGCTAAGTGGCGGGCCATGGGAAACATTTCGAGGTGTTACTGCCACCACCACTTGGTGGTCCACCCCATCCTTTGGGAGTGGGTAGACAGGAGCGAGCGCATCATCTGGTAGTAGATGTTTATGACCACAGATCTCCAAAGATGATATGGGATACGATCTGTGTCTTCTTCACCCTAGCTACAGTACATATTGATCTAGGTTCCAGTCACTCCTTCTTTTCAACGGCTCTCCTTTAGATATTTGATATTCCGGTGAAGCTATTCACTCGATCTTTATGGTTAGAGACTCTAAATGGAGACGATTAGACAATAACAAATTGTTGATGGCTGTGTGAGCATACTCTTAGAGGTGAGAGCTTCGACTGGTATATCCTAGTAGAAGGGTCGAGGCCTTACGATGTCATATTGCGTAGGGACTGGTTATCCACAGTCCATGCCCAGATCGACTATTTTAGGCATATGGTGTGATGTGTCCACACATATGGGACCAGTTTTTCCTTCACCATTTCGAAGGAAACCCTTGTAGAACATGACATAATCTCTCGAAGGAGGGTGCAGTCGATCACTCATATGTTGGCTAGCCTCACTCATAGTGTTGTGGAGGAGAGGAGTCCATGTTTTCCTATAGGGGTGGATGAGTACGAATTTGTTTTTCTTGATGAGGATCCAGGGCTACCTCCTCATAGAGAGGAAGAAATATCTATCGAATTATTCCCTAGGACGACACAAATATCCACACCCTCATATCGAATGGCTCCCATAGAGTTTCATGAGCTGAGGGTATAGATGGTGGACTTTCCAGATAATGGGTTTGTGAGACCTAACATTTCACCATGGGAAGCCCTAGTTCATTATTTCCAAGAAGACAGGTAGGAATTTGAGGTTGAGCATGGACATCTGGCGCCTGAACAAGGAACCCGTGAAGAATGAGTACCCACTAGAAAATGGTCTATGGGCACATCAATTAGTTAAAGGGGGTAGCCATTCTTATGGATAAAAATGTGCCTATAGACTTTTCCGTAGTTGAGGCAATGGTTATGGATGGAGTTCCTCCAGGTATATGACATTGAGAGAGTATATACTCTTGGGAAGGGGCATGTGGTGGAAGACGTGATCAGTATGAGGTTTGGATTATGGCTGGTAAATTAGGAAATCGATCAGGTAGCCGCGCTGCTGATATCCCTCGTGGATAATGATGGAATAGGTTACATCCAATCTTATATTGTCACTCCCACACTAATTGAGTGATTTTGGGATGCACATATTGGGGACGTTGAATATGAGGCCCGATGTTCTCAGATATCCTTAGGGTAAGATCCTAATGGATTTTTGATAGGTGGAGAGCACATCATCTTTTTCAGAGGGTGCACCATAGTACCTGTGGCATTGCAGGAGGAGGTGTTGAGGGATTTCCATACTTCCCCTATGGAGGTAAATCCTAGAGTGGTAATTATTTTCTAAGACCTCCATTATTAGTACTTGTGGCCAGGGATGAAGAAAGAAGTTGCCCATTTTTTTTCACGATGCCTCACTTGTCAGCATGTGAATACCGAGAACCAGGTTCTAGATAGCTTGACTCAGCCACTCAAGATTCCAGAGTGGAAATGAGATGGTATCTTGATGGAATTTTTGAAGAGGTTACCACATACGTCTACAGGTCAGGACTCTATTTGGGTGATTATTGAATGACTCACCAAGTCATTTCACTTCCTACCCATCCAACAGTAGGTAACGATAGAGAGATCAGGGCGCCTATACATCCAAGAGATAGTGTTGCTTCACGAGGTGCCTTCAATGATCGTCTCATATTGTGATTCCTGCTTTAAATCCTGGTTGAGGAAGGGATTTCATGAGGCATTTGGGATGTAGCTACGTTTGAGCACAACTTTTCATCCTCAGATGAATGGTCAGACAAAGCGTCTATATAGACAATGATGTACATTCTTTATGATTGTGTCCAAGAATTTGATCATTGTTGGGAGGACCACCTACCAATGGTTTAGTTTTAATAGAACAACAATAATCAATCTGCCATTCATATGGACCCATTTAAGGCCTTGAACAGTCGTCCTTGCAAGTCACCCATATGCTGGACAGACACATGGGAGTCTGCACTCATGGGTCCAGAGTTGGTATGGGCTACCACCGGGAAGGTAACGATTATCCAGAAGCAAATGAGGACTGTAGAGAGTAGTAATAAGTCTAATGCCGATAGGATATAGATACCCTTGGAGTTCGTGGAGGGATATTATGTGTTCCTTAGGGTCTCACCCAAACAAGGATTACATAGATTTGGCTAGGGTGGTAAGCTATCTCTGAGGTTCATCGGTCCAATTCAGATCTTGATCAGAGTTGGCGAGGTGGTGTTCTAGAAAAATCTTCACCCAAAGATGCTCCAGGTACATGATGTTATCCTTATGTTTCAGCTGAGAAGGTATGTACATTATCCATTGCACGTCATCGACTGGGGAAAGAATGTCATTGACGATGGGGAGATGTTTTTAGTGTTCTCAGTGGGGATAGAGGATTGATAAGAGGGTTTCCTACACTAACTATCAATTCCTCTACTGCATGTCTGATGGAAGCATTAGAATCTCCAAGAAATCACATGGGAGCGAAAGTCTATGATTCGTGCTTATTACCCCCATATTTTTGTTTGTTTTGACTTTATTTTGGATTTTGGGGATGTAAAGCCCTAATGTGTGGATAATGTAATGTCCCATAATTTCTGTATAATGTTTTTATAATATGGAATTATTTTGAAACCGCAAAATTTGGCAGAACGTAATTCCAAGGCACGGAGTGCATGGAATGAACCATTGAAAAAAGTTATGTATTAAATAGCGTGTGAGGATAGTTTTACTGAAAAAGTGTAATAACTCTTAATTGGTTATCTGGATCAGATATTCATGGGCACCATTGTGTTTAGGATGGAAGCTTTACCCTAGGGGCATGTTATGTTTTTTCGGCGCTTTCCACCAATGAGAAAACCCAAAAATGGAATAATTGTAAATAAAATAAATAAATTTATTTATTTTATTTGTCAAATGATTATAACTCATGAATAGTGACTCAGATTAAAATTTTGAGACCGCAACTGAACTCGTGAGAGTATTATTTCTTTAGGAAAACCCTAACATTGGCTGGCACGGGCCAATAGTGGATGTATGATTATAGCCGTAAATAAAATAATTAAGTAACGATAATTTTCTTGTTAAATACTTTAACATCTAAATGGTAACTCAGATTGAAAATCCAAGAGTATCGTTGGATTCAAGGGGCATGTTTCCCTTATGCGGAGACTAACCTCGACCGTCACAGGTCAAGCGTGACTATTATTAATTTGTGAACTTTTTTAAGGTGCATTCAGTAAAAATTTAAGTGTGATTTTCAATCTTTTGAACCATCACTTGGATCGAAAATCTAAGGGCACTGTTGAATTCAGAACTCTAGGATTCAGCGATATTTGACATATATATGGCCAGCATCGGTCAAGCGGAAAATTTATTTTCCAGACTCTTTTATAAAAATAATAAAATAATTTAAAATAATATTTTTATTTTCATTCTAACTTTTGAGTGGCGGGAAACGAAGTTGCAGGGAGGTGACATGGGGAAGATGTGGTATATCAATTATGATAATTAATGGATCATTAAACTCACAACATAGCGACGCTTTAAGGACGCATAATATTTTCATCGTGTCTTAAATAAAACTTCGTAACAATGTGACGTCGCATCGTAATGTGAATGATGCGACTTGCACTTATTTATAGTTTGACGTGCAGGGTAAATATGGATTAAAAATATTGAAGATTGTCTGCTGAACCTCTGATAGACTTCCACCCCATCAAAAAATGAAGAAAGCTGGTAGAACATCATCTTCTTCGTCATGCCTTTCGAAGATCAGAGACGATAAGTGATGCCGATGTATTAACCCCTCAAGGATGAACGTGTGGAAAAAAACATCAATGATGTAGGGGTTTTTACTTTTAAATGTTCATCCCCATTCCATTTCTAAAAAAATAAAGAATGTGGATATACCTACGAACAGGATGATCCACAGATCATGCATTAATATGGGAAGGTGACTATTATTTTGGGGTGATTGTTTGGGATTAAACCTTGGAATTAATCATTTAATGAAGACCCCCCCCTGATCCCCCCTTTTTAAAACCTCAAACATGGAGCACCCAAGACAACAAGAAAAAGGCTCAAGCTCTTCTACTCATGTGTTCTTGGTGGATGTATTCACAAATAAACTGCAAGGATAGTTCAAAGGCTTCACGGTAAATACATCCTCACCCAAAGATCGTTTCTACAAGCGGTGCAAGGAACATAACATCAGAGAACGTATAGTGGCCTCCTGAAACTTTTTTCTGCATGCCTGCATCAGATGTAGAAATAGTGGCCAACTTCACCAGCTGCGTGGAGGCAGAGGCCCCCACTGGTTGGCCATGTTGACTAGGAGGCCATGATCAGTCACCCACGGAAACCAGCTGGAGGACACGATGCTAGGGGGATCCACATGGAGGGGTGGCCCAGGTCAGGGCCACTCGGTAGGATGGAGGTGTCATGGCCCATCGGTCTCGGCAGGAGTCAGACGCGGCGCTATGGGGGCGTCGTGTAGGAGGTGTGGCCCACCTATATGGGCCAGATTTATAAAAGAGGGGACGCGATTGGTTGACATGTCTCAAGGTCTCACACCCGTCGTGTTGTGCAGCCGATAACCTTTCTGACAGGCCGAGCCCCCAGCGGACCGGGCCGATCCCACTTCCTGGAGGGCTGAACCCACCCTGGCGGGATAGACCTGAAATGGTAGGCTGAACATGTTCTTTTGTGCTTCACCCATGCCAGTGGGCTGGAACCCCACCGGTAGGCCAGACTCGCACACCTTCGAGTCGGGTCAGATTAGATCGGGTCACAAGGAGACCCGATGGGCTAGACCCTCAGCGTAATCAGGCCAGGTCTAGGGAGGCCTATTGGGATTGGCCCACTGGCCAAAAAGAACCTGACCGACCATGACCCATTCCAGGTTAGGTCGAGTTCATCTAAATGAACAAGGTTATATGAAACGCCTAGCTCAGTCCGATCGGGTCAGACTGGGCCTCATCGCAATTGATCCCCTAGTGACTAAAACACTCGTATCTTTCAAAATGTGCATCCGATTGATGGGACATTTTCGGAGTTTTGACCCTCTCGAGGAGGCAAATCATTTGAAATGATTTGTGGTGACTTTAATGGTGGATGAGAAAGAACAAATTTCTTGAGGATCGGTTCTCCAATCCGCGATATGTAAGAAAGCTTGTGGTTGGATGATACCTGAAGACTGCTCGACGATGGCCTAGTGGGAAGTGGCTCTCTGTGACCCGGCAGGGCCATGGTAGGGAGTGGATTTGTGTGACCTAGAAGACAAATGGTACTCGATAGGAGGAATACCTCAGTTCACCCAAGGTGGGAAGAAACTTTTTGTGACCCGGGTGGCCCATGGTGGGGAGCATCTTTTAGTGACCCAACATACCCATGGTAGTCATCTTGGATGAGTACCACAATAGTTCATGGTTAGTGGGAAGAGACTCTTTTTGACTTGGAAGGCCCACTATAATGAATATAGGAGGATTTCTCTAGTGGACGAGGAGTTTGATATTTGTGACTGATGATGCAACTGTTAATACCCTATAATAAACCCGATGTGAGGTGTCTTTTCGTTCATGATTACTTGAGGAATTGATGTGTGACCTATCCTTTTTCTTTAGGGAACCTACTGATTTCTATTTTGAAAACCCCTATATGGGAATCGCCCACATGTGTAGCGTCTAGTATAGTTGACCGACATTTCTACAAGGGTGCTCCTGGAGATGGGACTGGTGGATGATTCAGTGGCAGACATGGTGGCCTAGGAGTATGTGGGGCCTAGTAGGGCTGGGTAGAAAATACTTACTACATAGGCTTCTAGTAGATTCACTACTATCACAATTAGGTGGGGGTTACTATAGATAGCCATCTGATTTTCCTTTTTTGTACTTTTTGTTTTCATTTTTTGGGTTTGTATTCTGGCCAACTTACCTTCAGTTGTACTTGCACACAACATTGTTTTATTAGTACATCTATCCCATTTTTAGTGTGTTGGGATGTGGTTAGGTGTGTGCATTTGTGTACAAATACATAGGCAAATACCTCCACTTGCAGTTTGATGACAAGGGTGCAAGTCTCCAGCCCATGGCCTTCGGGAAGCGGGCCTGGGGCAATAATAGCATGGGCCTAGGGGACGTGTGGGGACCTAGATTCTTCCATCACAGGATGGATCAACACAACCACACCAACAAACAACTATGAAACCCATATTAGAGACATATGATATGATCCCTTGTCACATGGTTTGAAGGTACAAAAGAAATCTGATATAATAAACCATTTGAAAATTGGTATAACATATATAAAAAAACCATTGATCGAAGATGAGAATCCTAGAATTATTCCTTGTTGAACGAATCCCAAAATCTATAAGGGAGTGTTGCTGATTAGCTGGAATTTATGATGAGTGTTGTTGTTTCTTGAAAACAACTGAGGCCCCGTTCTATTTATAAGCCACCCTATAGTTGAAATTTACATGGTGTGTATCCAATACACTTTATAGAAATTTCATTTATCAGATCCTTCCAAAAAAGTGTTACCTCTAATAATTTAAACCCATATACTAATATGTTTTGAATCACCTGATGAACAGTCTTTAACAAGCCGTGAAACAATCATAAATGGAATATATGGATAAAATGCTGTATTATATACCTATTTAAAAAATATATCAACCATATTATTCTAGAATCAATCTAATACTATATTGGTCACCACAATCCTCTGAAACACCAAAAATGGTTGGACTATGCCGATCTAGTCCCTTATGCTTATGTTAAGCCTTCGTAAGGCCATCGTTTTATAATCATAATCGTCATATGATGATATGGTATCATGAAATATTTAGTCTCAAAATAAATCTCCATGTATTATATGTTTAAAGGACATAATGAGAATATTTGGATAACAAATCACCCTCAAAAAGTAAAAATAATGAAAAATACTAATGTAACAGTGGAACTTCAAACATGTGATCAATTTGGAATGAATGAATTATTCAAATGTTTCAATTAAATGGGATTTTGAAAAAAATGTAGTGCTAAAGGATATAAAGATCATAAATTTAAATTCTTGAAATAATACTAAGATATCCATTTCATTAACTTTAGGAATGTGGAAATTATTTGAATCAATTTCCCACGTGTAATGGATTTCCCTGATCATATTTTTAAACATGTTAATGAACTCCAGAGGCACTCTATGTGTTATAAAAATAATGAGAGTAAATTGAGATTCATTAAGGAAATATTTAGAGAAAACGTTTATATATAAATAATTTATTTAGTGTAAATGTTTGTTTCATGAAATTTCATTTCCTGAAAATATTGTCTCCATTGATGGAATATCTATTGATCATTATATGAAAAATGGAAAACATGAATCGCCCTCATGGATTAATAATGATTATATATTTCTATTAAGGGTAATTTTGGTTAAATTGAATAATATATGATTATTATATGGTTTCATTTAAAAATATTATTTGGCTGTTAGGGTTAATTGAATAAATCCCATAATTGATTTAGTAATTTTATATTTTTTAAAAAAATTTGAAAATGTGAATTTTGGAAAAATATTTTGAATGGTATCAATCACAATGAAAATGTATTTTCTGAGAAATGTGATATTATTAGAAGAAAAAGTGGAAACTAATTTTCTATTTTTTGGTTAAAAATTTATAAATATTTGTTTCTGTATTTATGTTTATTTTTTGTTACTATATAGATTTTGGACATTAATTTTTATGAATGTATATTCATATTTTTTATTTTTTTTTCTTCTGCTATCCATTTCAGTTTCAGATATATAGAATAAAAATTCCACATATTTGGATGTTATATTTAATTAATAATTTTAATATGTTCTTTAATCATAGAAAATTCACCATGATTTTGATGGTTCTTGTATTAGGAAGAAATCAACCATTTAGAATAGAATGAAAACTTATTAAAAATATCATCATATTTTTTATTCCTATAGTAATAAAATTTTATGAAATAAAAAAACTGATGATAATTAATCATGTATGGTATCAAATGTGAAACTAAATTTCAATGATATTGTTTTCTATACTCATTTTCAAGTGAAAATCTTATAGGTGAAAATGTGTAATATTATTCCTCAACAGAACATAGAAATTAAGGCATATGTTAATATATAAATCCTGTTATATAAATATGTTTTAACTAATTCATAAAAGAAAAATTAAAATTGAGACTATGATATTTCAAAAAGGATGGGAGAATTAAATACTCCAAATTTTTAGTTTTTGTTTTCTTTTTAATGGAAACTATGTTTGATTGTGAGTATCCCTTGCAACAATGATCAAAAAAATCTTGATCTCGAATAAAAATATTAACATTTAAATATGGATGTTATATCCTATCCATTTATGTGAAGGTTATGAATATATATGATTAATGACATTAGGAAAATATTTTTATAATTTTTTCATTATAATATAATTTTTTTTATTTATTCATAATAAATATGAACTCAATTCCGAATATTCATTTTATGCTTAAAAATTATGCTTTCTTCATAAAAAGGTTTTTATTTTCTTTTTGTACAAAAACATTATAATTAGTTTCAAAAAATTAAAAGATTATTTTTGTAAATTAATATAATTTTTATGTAAATGTATTATTATGATCAGATGATATATTTTGGGATTTTTCTAAAGATATTAGTTTTAAGTGAATAGTTAAAAATATTTTTTTTTTCTAAAAATGCCATTTATATTAATTAAATAAATTAATTTAAATGTACCATAATGTTATCGATTTAATTATAAATTATCATTAGTGTCCATTAATTTTATTTTATCAAAATAATTAAATGATAATCATCATTATAGTTTATTTTGTTAGAATATCATTTTTGGGATAAAAACGTTTTTCTAAAAAATAGTTTTTCATTAGGTTTTATGCATTAATATTAAACTAGAAGTAACCACTTATTTAAATTTAACCCTTAGAAATATATTCTATATTAAGAATTAGGAGGATAAAATTTAATAAACCACCCCATTTATTTTTTATCATTATGAATTATAATCGTAGTAATGATTTTTCACCTTAGTAAGAATAAAATCTGTAAAAATGTGTTAAATGAGGGGGGATGATAATATAATTACTCTAATACAAAATGTTGTCGTATTTTATGAATATTTTTCAAAAAAGTAAAAACTATATATGAAAATATGAAAATTTCTCTCCATATTTCTTTAATTGTAGAATTTATATTCTTTTAATAAAATGATAAAAACAAAACATCAATATCCTTATTTTAGTTTCAATTATATGTTTTCATATAGATAAAATTAGTTATGATCAGTAATAAGTAGTTATTTTCAATATTAATACATTATTTTTAGTATTTTAAGTTATTCCTACTTTTTTGAGATGATATAATTCTCTAAATGGAATACACAAAAATGAAACAGTTCTAGTGCATGTAGTAGAAATATCTAAGTAAATGATGTGAAAAAAAACAAACTGAAAATATTTTGGAGGAATTTTGGTCTTCCCAGAAATTAATATGAATTTATACTATATAATAAATTTTAAATTTTCTCATAATAGAATTTGAATAATTTATTGATTCCTTTGATGCGAAATATAATAAATAGTCCCAAAAATGATTTTTAATGATATTTTATATTAAATAATATTATTAATAATGGTTAGAAAAATAAAAATAAATTTCAAATAGGAAATTTGGAATTTTAAATTTGTTATAATTTCAATAATGGAACATTTTAAACAACTTTTACCTATAGATGTAAATTTATAACCCTTAAATGCTAAAATATTTGTAACCATAATTATGGATAAAGAGAGTTAAAGAGGGAGGTTAACCAAAATAAATGGTTTGAAATTTGACTTAATAATATCTATATATTATTGTTTAAATATACCCAAAACATTTTATTTTTTAATATTTATATGATGGATATATTTTACTACATGACAGGATTTATATATATATATTATATTCCAATATTTTTTGTAAATAAAATTGTGTATTTTCACTAACATGTTAATGTGAACCCCTTATAATCCATTAATAAATTTTTTTGAGATTTCAACCATAGAATATCCCCAATATAATACTTTCATATCATCAATAAAAACATTCTTAAGCACCTATTTTTACCTGATGATTATCCCAAAAATAGTTTGGTTATATGGAAAACAATAATTCTCAAAGAAGAGATAATCATATTATCAGACTCTTTCAAAGTTTATTTCATCAAGTATTTACTGTAAATAAATTTAATACATTTTCAAATAATACTATAATATGTATAATTAAATGATATTATGATTATAGTACATTCATTTTCCTGCCCTTTTTCTAACAATGGGAATTGAATGTATTGCTTGTGTGTACCTATGGACTACCACCTCCACCCAGCGATGTGATTAATTTCCCATCATATCCACTGATCGATGGTTTTAATGATTTACATAATAAATATATATTACATATAATATTTAACTATTATTTTTTGATGATTAAATATTATTTATTTCCAACTTTTTTCTCATAGAAAATGGAATGATTATTCATGTGTTGGTTTAGATTATCATCTCTTTTAGCAATATAATTAATTTAATATATATTACCTTTATGGATGGTACAAAAATTATTTTTAATGAATATATTTATCACATATCAAATTAATTATACTCTTTAAATGTTATATTATGAATATACCATTTCATGTTCAATGTCATTTTCTTTTCATAACAGTTTCTTGTTTAGGTCAGTTTTAACACCAACATGAGTACAATTAAAATTTTTATGAATTTAATTATATATAAAAATTCATTATTAGATATACTATGAAATAATATGATTAAAATTAAATAATTAATAAAATCTAAATAATTGAAAAATTATCAATGCATAGGTTTGGAACCGCTTAATAGAAAAATATATCTCCCAAAATAGTAATTTTAATACGGAGTTTTTATTGAATTTTTTATTAGAATATATAAGTAAAACATGTATTGTATTATAGATATTAATATGGTTCTTATATATTATTCAACTGAATTTAAATTTATAATTCATGAGTATAGAGTTCTTATGAAGTTATTCATACTTGGGGTAATGATAATTTTGGCTCATTTCCACATCAATGAGGCATGTTTATATTAAGCACATTATTTCATTTATATACTATATATACATACCCATTAAAATAAAATATCATTAATTCCCCTTTATTCCCCATTTTATTAAATTTCAATTCATTTTCACACTATTAATGTGTTCTGATTAAAATATTACTATCATATTAATGGATTTCTATTACAATCCAATTTTATATAAAGATTATATATGTCTAAATTTCCATATAAAAATAAAAAATTATAATTTATTAAAACCCATATATTTTTTTTCAAATTCGGTTTGGTTTGGTTTTTTTGCAACATCCCTTTTTCTTAAAAACATTCAATATATTCGATTGTGTACATAATATGCCACATTGATCTTAAGCGAACAAATAAAATTTTTTATGTTACCTTATTTTCTATCTTTTAAAATGGAATGAATTAAATATATTAATTTATTTATAAAAATATTTTTTACACATGTACTTAATTAATCCTATTGTGAAAAACTATTCATAAATTAAAATAAAACACATTTTAATTAAAAAGAAATTCTTTTCTATAAAACGATTTAAATGAAAATAAGTGAGTTTATAAATAAATTAAAATTAAAATTTATTGATTTTATTATAGATATATATATGTAATAAATTCAATTTAATTTTTAAAATTCATCTTATCTGTTTTGTATATATGATATAAGAAAAAATATAAATTTTCTGATAAAAAGTGGTATAAAAAATATAGTTTAACGCCTTTTTATTGTCAACCCCTTTTAAATCATGTTTCTGAAAATTTTATAAGTTTTATTTGAAAAAATAAAGTTCTTATATGTATGTGGGACATCAAAATTCCTTTGGGATTAAATTTAGGAAATTTTGTTTGATAAAATTCATTTTTAATGAATTGTGGGAAACACTAGATTTTAGTTCAAAATAGCCTTTTCATCAAATTTATATATATTATAAGATTAAAATTTTAAATGGATTTAATGTATAAATAGAATTAATTTTTATTATTTAATCCAATTTTGTATAGTTTATGTAATTTTACATTGAAATTAATATAAACAGATGTAAATATTTTTGATGGTTTTTTCATATTAAAATAACCCATTTTCTTGTTTTGTCAACAGGGAATAATTTTATATTAATTAATGAAAATTCTATCTTTTTAATTTGGAGAAAGAATTTTATATTTTGAATCATAAGGTCAAAATTATAAAAACAGTGACTTTTTATTTTTTGGAAATTAAAAATGTTAAATTTAGTAATTATTTTAATTACCACAGTTAAGTGTATATCGGGTAATTAAAGTTAAAAATATTATTATAATAATATAAAACTACAATAACAGTTTTCATAATTTAATTTTCCAATTGTATCCAAGTCATGAGAATCTAGGGGTCTATTTTAAGACCACATGGAGCCATGTGGATGTCATTATGACATTGATAAACATTTCATTTAAAATAAAGACTAAGATTTCAAAATCATGTCTCTCATTACTAAAATAACTTTATATGGAGTTTTAAATGTGATAAATTTTATTATAAATGTTCATTTGAAATATGAAAATATGATATAAATTATGGTAATTTGTTTATAATTTTTTGAAAATTATATAAATTAAAATGTGACACAATGATCATGGAGTTATTTTTGAATTAATGAAAGAATCAAATAAATGATATTATAAATAAAAATTATATATCATATGACATAATTTACTTCAACAAAAAAATTTATTGATTATTTTGACATGATTTTGATTATTTCAAGAAGTTTTTTTGAACATATATTCTTCTTAATATATTTTTAAAAGTCAACAAACGAATAGGGTCAAAATTAATACTATTGGTATTTTAAAATATAAAATATTTTATTAAATGATATTAAAATACTAAAAATGTAATATAGAAAACGATTAGGATAAGTCTAGATATGTCATACATGGAACTTTCATGGTTCATTTTACATGTTTTGTTAATTGCATTAACCCACAATGTTTATATAATATAATATTATGGTTATATTAAAAACGGTAAATTAGGGGTTAAAACAAAATGATAATGACTAAATAATATTTCAAACTTTCCTACATTTAATTGGATGATGGACATTAGACCAAAATTAATATTATATTCTAAATAAATAATTTTTGGGACCATTTTGAACTAAAATAGATTTTATATTAATTTAATATTTTAACAGTTTCTAAGGGTGCCTCTCCCCTCTCCGATTAAAAGGTACCAACTCTTCTCTAATACTCACACTAGAAAATCATTTTTAATGAAAAAAGGCTTCCCAAAAAACTTCCTAGAATCCCTCTACACGTTCTTCGGGAATTAGTTTAGATATAACATATTTCTTAGAGGTGTTAAGGTGTTCTTCAAAGGTGATCAACCGAACAAGAGGGATTTTTTTTGTGTTTATAATTTTTATCTTCATCCAATTACACTAAAACATCTTTTACAGGGTTGAAACAACATGTCCGTTATACTAAAAATACCTATATGTTATTATGGTAAAAAAATCACATAAATCCATCTCTAATTTCATTAAATGGAAAATGAACATTTCATTAATGTGTATGTCGGACTACTGCCTAACGAACCGATATAGTTAGTTTCGCATTATAGTCTATCATGAATAGTTATAATGTTGGAATAAATGTGTATATGTGAAATTAATGAAAAATTTATCATTCATAACTAATAATATTTAAATTATTTTTTTACCTTCCATGCACATAAAAACAACAATGTTATTTGTGTGTACGTGTGAACTTTCACTTCCATGAAGCGATTTGAACCATTTTTATTCACCACATCACTTGTTTGAAATATACAAGTATATTTAAAATATTATTATGATTTTATTAATATTATTATCTATATTTAAAGGAAAAATATTAATTACTTTATTTTGAAAATGATAAATGTAAAATGGAAACGTTACTCTTGCGTATGTATGACTTAGCCTATGGAGGATTATAATATTTTTAATTATTAATAACTATAATTAATGAATGGATTTAATTATAATTTATATATAAAATTTATTATTATGTAATTAATATTATTTTTGAGATGATTTAATTATAACCCTGTGGACTATTGACATCAAGAAAAGTTCATTTTTGACACAAGTACCGAATATCGACAAAACGTCTAATATGAACATAAAAAACTATGTAATTATTATAACATGACAATAAGTGGTATAAAAGTAATAATAATTATTAATAACGTTCTAAATAAATTAAAAATTATCTTATGTTTTTTATTCAGTAATATAGATAATGTACGAGAAGTTTCAGACATGAGGTAAGGGATTTCATCATAGTCTCCAATTCATTTAGGCATTTTTAGAAAATATGAACCTTTATTATTTTATATGTTGTATATAAAAACATGATAACATTATATATAGATAATATATCTATAATAATGTTATTTATTATTTATTTAAATGTTCTAATTCATTGAGATTATCATTTAAAAGTTCAACATGTTATGGGACACCTTGAAAAATTAATGATTTAATTATTAAATCTGTTTTCATCGTAATATTATCTTACTTATTTATTTATATTGAAATAAAATAAATATACCAGAAATTATATATATATATATTGAATTTTATTAAACATTTTCAAAAAATATCTTTTTATTTGAAGCATGTTTCTTACTTTTAAAAATGAAAATAGGAATGTTTTTTTATTTTAACGTATACAATGACAATGACTTATCCACCAATGTAACCGTTATTTGATATTTTGAATCCCATATTATCCATAATGTATTTTAAAATATCATTAAATACATTATCACTTTATTTGGGTATCATATTATTGAAAATATGTTTATAAATTAAAATGTTAGTTTTATAAAAAATGTTTTTTATATGGGATTGGAAAGGTTTTTTATAAGGGTTTTGTGATGAACATGTTTTTGTAATAGTACTTGAGAATTATATGAATAGGGTAGGACATTAATATCATAAACAATGGTTGTTCCCCATTATATCTCATATGTGATCCTGACAAAGCTTATACGAATGGTTGTGCCCCATTAAAGCTCACGGGTGAGCACGAAAAAACTTATAAAAAGGTTTGAGCCTCATTGGTAATCACATGTGATCCCATTATAGATTAAATGGAGGTTTGAGGACCATTATATCTCATGGGTGAGACTAATATATCTTATAAAATTGGAGATCCGCATTATAGATCTCTAATTTGGAAGTTAACCATATGGTTATTCCAATTGGAAGAGGTTTGAAAGGGTTTTATGTAGACGATACTCTAAGACACATAAATGAGTTTCAAATTCCTTTTATTGGTTTTAATGTTTTACATGGAGAAATAATTATGGATGTTATTCAGGTGAAAATTATTTGTTTCATTCACTCAAATAACGTTAAATGGGTTACCATATTTTTTCTAGACTAATGGTTTCCTTTAATTTTATATGACTTACTAACTATTTTTTATCATCTCATATTTTTAAATGTTTTCATATGATTTAAGGGAGAATAAAGTAAATTATGAAATCAAGAAAAATATATGATTATTAAAAGAAACCATGTTCCTTTTGAAATGTTTTTTATTATGGAATAATAGATACTGTTGGAAAAGTCACCTTGTAATGTGTGAGTTTACAATGTAAGGGATTGTCCTAATTCTATAAAACAATAAAAATAAAAGACCCTAGAATGTCAATTGTATTTAGAAACACTATAATTGTATATGTTTAACGGTGGGACTTATAGTTTTCATGTTCATTTTACATTTTTTATCTTACAGAATCCGTAACAATCAAGTGAGTTATATATAAGAAACTTTATTTATTGAAATTCAAAAATTTAATTTGTTACTATGAGTAATTTTTAATTATATTTAAATGTTAATTTTTTATTTTTCATGAATATTTTTACTTAAAATTAAAATATTATTTCTTGTAATTTTAAACATTTTCTATTTTCATTTAATCATTTTAAATTGAATTTTCTTATCATATTACAAATGATTTATTTGTTTCATATATATTTTGATTGATATATTCTTTATTACACAATTTTACAAGGATTCTATTTTTAATTATTCACTCATATTATATAATTTATTCTGAAAGTTCATGGTTTAGTTATAGAAAGACAATTTCTAATTAATGGATGGTCTTCTACCCACTTCATATATTTCTGATATTATGGTTCATAAATTTATAATGATCACATTCTATTAATTTCAGTGGACATTATTTTCTCCTTCAAGTTAATATTTCATGTATCATGGATTTATAGGGAATTATTTCCACCAAATTTATGTTCTATAAAATATATACAATTTATAAATATAGCATTAGTTGAATGTTGTTGATTATAAGTTTTTTTAAATTGATTGGTGAAATAATCTATATTTATGATTCAATATGTATAATTATTTATTTATAGAGAATTTTGAGAAATAATTATTTTATTATTCAATATATTATGAATACATACGATGTAGTTGTGATTTTAGGGGACTAGTTATATAATATTCAGTGATGCATTGATAGGTATATTTAATAAAATAGTTGGAAACATTAAAGGTCATGACCCGTATCAGTGGGGCCCATGGAGTGACTACCCCATGCCCACCACCAATAGGCCAGAGGTCAGATACTATCACCGATTAGGCATATCTCACAAATGGGAGGCCTTTCCGTAATTACATGGACACACGCTCATGACTATAAAAAAAACCACTGAAAACCATGAAATCCAACACTAAAACAAAACACATGGTAAGATAAGTAGTAATATACAGAAGGTTAATTGTCCAGTATAAAATCCCACTTAAAGGGAAACTAAACAAAAAAAGGTTCTCAATTTTCTAGAAGCTAATCAGTAAAAAACTTTACCTGATGTGTATGTTCAAGTCATCTATCAGAATCCATGGGAAATCGCCTCATTCGCCATATCAATCTATGCACCACAAGGTAATATCCCACCTAGTTCCCCATCAAAATTTTGTTCATCTTCACAAGACACAACAAGTTCCCGTAAACCACATGTAGGGGTCATAAAAATAGTACTTACTGGGTATCCCTGAAACCACAATGGAGTGACCCCGAAATTGAGGTACCCATGAATTATTTTCAGATAAAAAAGGTATATGTATAATCCATTTAAAGAAAGACAAATATACATAGTCTATATAACACCCAGTATCGATGAGGCACATATTGCTAATTAGACACCTAATCCCAATTAGACTATCAGTCACAATGAGAAACTTAGTCCCAATGAGAAACTTATTCTCAAAATGGAAAGTAGAATCCTTCTCACAAGGCCACCATGTTTTATAGTCCATGAGTCTCTTCTAGTAATAGGATTTCATTCATAGCATTCTTTTTTTGAGAGAAACTATTACTGAATCCTATGTTCATAAGTAAACATCCACAGAAAATAACATAGAGTATCTCAAAAGGTCCTCCTCAACATGAGGGTAACAATGTTGCAAATGGCTTGTGAAACAGACTTAAGGTTTAGAATTTATGGTTGTTTAATTAAAAAGGGCTCTATTGGGTCTGGGTCTGGTATGACCCGATTGGATGGACCTGACCTGAACTGACAAGGGTGCTATACGACCTAACCTACTGGGTCTAACTTAAGACAACCCATTGGGTAACACCGGCCCACTGGTCTTGGTCCACTCGGACTAGGCCCACCCCCCTTTTGGCTTGGCCCACCCACTACAACCCGACCCTATTTAGTGGGCCAGTTCATCCACCTTGGATACGGAAGGCCATGTGTCCTTGCATGGTCAATATGGTTGTCCATCAAGTCTACCAACCCTCCCGCAAGGGGTCCATGGGACCCCAATCCAGTCTGTCGATGCGGCACTCTGCCGCGTCCCCAATCTGCAACGTCGTGGCCCGCCCTGGATGCAAAATCTGTCACCACCTGCGGTCGTGCTGCAATGGGCTCGTATACCATCAGTCGTCAAGCCAGCGACCACCTAAAACCATGTAGTTTCTCCACCGTGAGCCACAATAGGCGCTACCATGAACCAGCAATTGAGGTACCACTTTTGTGTGCTTCCACCATCACCATGATGCTTTATTTTCTATATAGAAGCACCATTGTGATCCTTGGGTCACAAATATCACATCATTGGCCTTTCATCCATCTCTCTGCCACTCTGGGAGTCAAACTGCATTCAGAACCTCCTAGAAAAAATGTGTTGTGACCATGGAGGTTCACCGGTGATGAACACAAGGACGGTGATAGAATAATTCCCCAAGAACACCCAAATAATAAATTTTGGCCTTTTTTATTGAATCTTCATTCATCCCATTTGAAAAAAAATAATGATTCAAAATTATTCACATATATTATTCTCCCTTTGAAACACTACAATAGAAGACCACATCCCACAAGAATGATCAACCCTCAGATCAAGCTATTCATGGGTTGATCCACATTCATTATTTGAAATAATGAATGATATTTAATCACTATGAAATAAACCCCCATACATCGTGGTTGGATCAGTCATTGATGAATAATGAAGGATGTGTCATCTTTTTTTGATCTGTCGATCTTTGATCCCATATCAAATCTTCGATCCTGATTATGTGCTGTATTTCTTCTAGAGAGACACTCCTAACTGCCTTATAAAAACGCCATGATTACAGTGATAACCATAGATTTATGAAAAAAAAAGTTAATAAATTTAAATATCTTTTGCATAAAAACATTTTTATTTTAATTATTTTAATGACAATTATGTCTAAAATTTTTATTTTACCCTCAAATTGTGCCAATCTAGGTTAGGCCCTGCCTAAGGGTAATGTTATTGTTCAGAACACCATGGTGCCATTAGATTTTTGATCTAGTCCCCCGTTTAAATGATATTAATGTTAAATATTAGATTCTTGAGTGATTTTAATTAACAACTAATGTTTATTAAAATATTTATTCTAAGAACACTAGCTCTCATAATTTCATGTTCAACCAACATCTGGTCTTATAATTTTATCAATTATTTTATAAAAACAATTCAAGGAAAGAGACGAGCCATTACATTTTACCACCATAGGTATTTACATCCCTAAAATCCAAAAAATGGATTCTCTACTAAAAGGTGTGGGTACTGAGAATGAATCTGAGCCTCCTGCTTCCATGTTCTCAATTAGAGATTCTCTTGCTACCATCGAACGTGCACAAGAGGAATTGACCGCCCACAAAGGATTTTCTCCGGTCAATCCTCTATCTCTACTGGGAACTTCTCAAATGTCACCCCATCATCAATTTCTAGTTTTCCCTATTCGATGAAGTGCAATAGATCTTTCATGTACCTTCTCATCTACGGTACATGAAATAAATCATGCACACGGTGCATATGAAGGGGTAGAGCGAGGGTGTACACCACCTCACCAACTATACAATGAATCTGAAAGGGGTCAATGAATCTTGGAGATAACTTGATTCCCAATCCAAATATTTGTAATCCCTTCCACAGTGAGACCCAAAGAATCACATGGAATTCCACATCGAAATCCAAGGGAATTTTTCTCCTATCCACATAATTTTTTTTCCTCCTCTATTCAGTTCCCATCCACTCCTGGATGATCTCCACTATATTGATGGTAACTCGTACCAACTCCTGACCCATGAGTTCTGAATTCCATATGTCATTCCCCATAATGCTAACCTACATGGTAACTTATATAAGGCCTGGAACAATGAAATACCAATGGTAGAGTGGTATTAGTTGTTTTAATAATACTCTAATATATGTATGTGATCCTACCAACTGTGACCAATGTCTACGATGCCAACATGTAACATGTCCTCTAAAACCAAGATAGTCATCTCCATCTAACCATCTGTCTGGGAGTGATACATCATGATGAAGTGAAATTGAGTCTCGAATGCATCTTGTTATCCCCACCATAGTCAGGATGTGATGTGAGCATCACGATATGAAATGATCATTGATGGCACCCCATGAAGCTGAAATATCTCCTAAATGTATAGGGATCCCAATATCTCTACTGATCCATGATTTAGAATTGGTAGGAAGTGGGACAACTTATTGAGTTAGTCGATGATCACCCAAATGGTATCGGGTCCCCTGGACAGGTGTGGTAAAACCATCATGTTGTCCATCAATATTCCATTACACTTCTACTTTGGAATATCAAGGGGATGATCCAAGCATACTGAAACCCAATTCTCTCCCTTAACATGGTGAAAAGTGAGACACTCAGAATACAATTCTTCCACCACTTGCTTAATCCCTGACTAGCAGAACTGATTTCTAAGAGACCGATACATCTTTTCAACACCCAGATGCACCACCAAAGGTGATATGTGAAACTCCTTTACAAACTCCTCTCATAATTCAATAGGTTCAACATTGAACCTTTTGAAGAGGATGACTTTCTCCCCACTTGTTGAATATCCATTAGCGGATTTCCCTAAAGAAAACTGACCACATCTAGTCTCGTAGTCATCATCCCTAAGCTATGACTCCCTGACTCTCTATAAGAGTGGAGTATTGAAAACTATTGACTGAATCTATGTTAATCCATGACCATCCACAAAGTATATCAAAATTGTGGATAAATTCTCGGATGCCTTACTCAACAACTATAAGACATATATCATATTGAGCACATCCACCACTACGTTCCCCTTCCCATGAGTATAGAAAATATCGAAGTCATAATCCTTGAGAAACTCTAGCCTCATCCTCTATCTCAAGTTCATATCATTATGGGAGAAGATATTCATTAGAAATTTGTGGTTGGAGTTCTTGGTAAATCATTTACCCATCATGTAGTGATGTGGAATATTCAATGTGAAGGACACTACTGCAAGCTCAGTATGATGGGTCTCGTAGTTCTACTCATGCTCTCTCAACTATCATCTACCGTAGGAAATAACTTCATTCATAAACAACATGGATCAACCCAGTCAAATCCCTAATGTATCATTGAACACTACATACCTAATTTCCTCCTCTATTAGTTTCATAATGGGTGTTCTTGTCAGATTCTACCTCATCTCTCAAAATATCCATAGGCACTCCACCGTCCATATGATGGTATATCCCTTCCTTGTTAAACCCATCAGGGGTGATGCTATCCTGGAAAATTTTGGAAAAAACTGCAGATTGTACCCATCCAAACCCAAGAAAATCCTCACATCAGTAACACTCTTATGTGGCTACCATGAAAGAACCTCCTCTATCTTTATTGGCACCACTGCAACTCCAGCCGCGAAAATGATGTTCCATAGTAATTGGACCTCCTAAATTTTTAATTTACACCTCAAGATCTTCCCATAAAGGGAGCTCTAGGAGTGTATATAGGAACATCCTTATATGTATTGCATGCTCTTCCTCGGATGCTGATTACACCTGAATATGATCAATGAAGAAAATAAAAAACTAGTCAAGTTACAGTTTGAAGATCCTATTCACGAGTCCTATGAATACATTCAATGCATCAGTCATAATGAATGGAATAACCATGTACTTTTAGGGGCCATACCAACATCTAAAGGTTGTCTTTGATACATCCTTTTCGTATACATGATGCTGATGGTAGCCAGACCTGATTTCTATGTTTGAGTACCACCTCACTCCCTTAATCTGATCGATGGGGTCATAAATTCTCAGTAGGGGATATTTATTGTTCACATTTACCTTATTCAGGAACCGGTAGTCTAGAAAAAGCCTCAGGATCCCATCCGAATAATTGGAAAACATTACTAGGGACGCCTAGGGTGAAACATTGGGCCTCAAAAAGCCATTCCTCTACAATTCCTCTAGTTGTACCCTCAACTAATTAAGCTCTACGAGAGATATATGATAGGATGTTGTGGATATTTGTTCCACCTCCAGGCGTTGAAAAATTCACAATTCAACGTACATGTGAGGAGGTTATCCTGGAAAATATTCAGGGATCATGCCCTCGTACTCATCCACCACTGTAGGAAATTGAGGAGTCCTCTAATCTACCACACCGATGTTAAGACTATTCAACTGGTGAGTAATCAACTAAAACCTTCTCTGTGAATGTCCATCATATATTTCATGCACTTCCTCTCCGCGGGTAATGTAAATCATTATCCTATCTTTGTGGACCCACCAGACTCTATTCCTAAAACAGTCAATATGAGCATTGATTGTGGATAACTAGTCCATAACCATAATAATGCCGTAAGGTCTCAAATCCTATACTAGGATAATCAAGAAAACATAGTCACCTCCAAGAGTAATATCACACTTTTGGAATTAGTGTGCGATCATCGAATCCCTTCCCATAGAAGTTTATAAATGCAAGGATTGAGAAAAAATATCAAATGCAATATCTATGCTCCAAACCAGGTTAATCGAAAGGTAAGAAAAACTAGAATATATGCCTATAATAATTGTAGATAGGGTGTAGAAGACACATATAATACCTGTAATAAGCTCTAGAGCATAGGGATTATAAGCCTCAATCGACTGATGTTGGCAGTGCCACTATCCACCAGCTCCAAATTCCCATGGTGGACATCCCAGGGTGGTGATGGTAGTACATCGAACTTCCTTCCACCTCCAACTTTGGATCCTGATCCCCTTCCACAATCCATTTCCAGAAGGACCACCCTCCTCGAACCTCTATCTCTACCACATTGGTCCATCGACCGTATTCTAATTTTATTTGTGGACTGATGGGAAATCACAAGCCATGTGTCCTTGGCTGCGGCACCTGTAGCATAGCACATCCTTTTTCTAAATCCCACTACCTAGAGAGCCTCGTACCACTGAACTAATGTACTGGGGTCGTCCATTGGAGTGCATGACATGCATAGGTCCCTACGTCTGCTTTTGGATACTTACTACCAAATATTCGGCTAATTGGTCTTTTCTCACAGCTCCCAATACTGGTGTTTCTCCTTCTGAATGCTTTGTATGAGTAGAGCTCACACCAGAACCCCATAATAAGTCAGAATTCTAAGTGATATCATCAACGACATGATATCCCAGTGTATACCCTCCATGAAGGCCTGATCCCAGATGAATGGGTCTCACACAATATATTTGGAGTAGCGAGATAAGTCTATCAATCACACTGATTACTCTACTACCACAGGGTTTCCCTATTTCAGTTGCAAGAGCTCCTTTTTACACACTAATTTTAATGTAGCATGTAATTAATCATATATGAAGAGTCACTCAATGCCCACCCAAGAGTGGGTCCCATCATCATGTGTCTTGATCACTATGCTCCACCACCATCCCATTGGGCCCTAAAAATGATCACTTCTATTACTGCCATATGATCGGGTGGTGTCCTCATAAGGCAGAAGATGTACATGACTGCCTTGAGCCAATTATCAACTACAAGGGGGTCAGTCTCACCCTTGAACCTAGGATGTAGAGACCTTAAGCTTAACATACATGGACATTACATTACTTATGCGGAATACTTAGTACATAACAAAGAAAACACACACACACACACACAAGGACCGTAATAGTTTAGTGTCTTTGGAAACTCAGAATATAATCTTCTAATCGTGGTGAAAGATCTTCAACATCTCCCATAAAGATCTTATTTTTTTTAAACCTAAATCATTTCTTTATTTCCTGGGGAAAAGAAAACATAAAAGGGTGAGATCAAATTCTCATTAAGGGTAAACAAAAGAAATATCATTCACGTCATATTCATAAGAACATATCTTTTGGAAATCTTAACCTGCAAAAGAGATCATAATTTCATAACATGGGATAAATCATAGTAGTGAAATGTAATCCCAATAATCATAACATAAAACTTGAAACATTTTGGCATACACACATAATCATAGAGGATCATTTCTTATCAGTCGAGACTCATTGCGAAGACTATCTTAGTGGACAAAGTCCCTTTCTGAGCCGAGTACACTCTTCGTTTCAGTCCTGTTTCACAGAACCGGTATTACCTACCATTCCAGCCATGTCTATCTCATGAGATATAAAATCGTTACGCAATTCATTAGAGGTAGATATAGGTCCCACCCATCTCATAATGATATCATTCTTATGTGTGGCACAAAATCATAAATCATACATCATTGCATAACCCATGTAGTAAAAATGGGATTCTTAAACAACATGACATCATAAAAAAATTCATATAAGATAAAGAAATTCATAAAAATAATTCCATCACAACATAATAAAATCATTGTAATAATAGGGAAATAAACAGAACCCTATATTATCTTAGATGGAAAATAATTTTGATAAAACTCTTGAAATCCATTGTTGAGTAAAATATCCTTTCTACTTCAAAAACATTTTTCCTTTCTTAACATGTCATACAATTTTAAACTAAAAGAAGTTGATTAAAAATAAACTTGAAAACTTGTAAAGGAAGATTCATGGGAATAATTTTTTAAAAAATCCATTCATGCCATATAAGTTAAAAAAACATTCTTCTCGTACCTTTGTCAGAAAAGTCAAAAAAATACCTCGTACGAAAAACGACAAAAGATTCCTTTCATATCTTTTACTAAAAACTCACCGAAGGGTAAAATTGGATATAAAATATTGTAGGTGGATGGAAATAATATTACATATTGAGGAAACATGGATGTTTATGATAAAATACACCCCAGTAAATTTCAAAGTACAAACAATCTCGGATAAAAATGAGATTGTGATATTTCTGTTACCTTAGGTCTGATTTTCTTCGTATGTGTCTAAACCTCCTGTATAATGATTTAAATAATGTCATTTACTTATTCCAGAATCATACACATTGTTATGATATCATATATGGTTCACTTATGGCTTTATATTACCCATTCTTTTGTAAATTCCATGTTAAAAAGCGTTTTGGGTAAAATCGTTTCATTTGTCATCCGTGTTTTGACTTGTAATTATTCATATGATTACATATATCATGATAACTTAATTCCAGAATATAAAACATGATTTATATATAATATATATATTCAGAAAATATATATATATAATAGATCAGTAAATGGAAAGAAATACACCGTTCATGGAGACGGTAGACCGTACGTACGCATGAACACTGTTTTCTTTTCCTTATTGAGTTGAATGGAATTAAGTAGATGAAATACATATATATACACATAAATACAGAATCATTATTATGTCATATATTTTATTATTAATTATTATATATAATTTATTATCATTCATGAATGGTTAACGTGGAGAATGAATCTCATCGCGTCGTGGAGACGATAGTCGGTACGTACGCAAGAGCGATGATATCGTTCTCATGATCCTGGAATTGTATTGGAGTGTATGTATACTATTTAATAATCAATATCACTTTAAAATAATCATATATAGTTATTATTTATACCATTATACCCTTCTAAGTAAGGTGGTCGTGGAAAATAGATTACACCACGGCATGGAGACGGTATTCCGTACGTATGCATGCGCGGTAATTTCATTTTCCGTAGGATGGATAGATGCTGAAATAAGGATGTTTCATAATTATAATAACATATCAGTATATAAGTGATACTTTTGTTTTTACTTCAAAATGAAAAAACCTAAGAAGAAGAGGTGGAAGAAGAAATAAAGATCAAAGAATCGGTAACGGGCATTACCTCTTCTTTGAAGCGCCTCTTTGAGACCTCCTTTTAGGGCACTAAAATTGGTCTTTGAAGAAGACCAGAACCTCTAGGATGTTTCTAGGGAAGTGGAGAAGATAATATTTCAGGGGTTGGCCGAGCATGAAAGATCAAAGTGGTGTGAGGAAGAGAGGGAGTAGGTTCCCTTTTATAAGGGAGGAGAGGGGCACCTTTGGAATAACTAAACATATTATTTTATTATAAATCCAAATTCGGTTTTAAATAGCTCCAAATTTATTTATTTCTAAGCTATGATGGTGATGGGTCGAAATCCTCTCATACAATATAATATAGACAAGTTTGGGTTCCTATTTTAACCTTATCATTTAGATTTAACATTTAATTAAATAATATTTCTTTTACCGTGTCTTCTTGTGTTCTTATACTATAAGGTTAATAAACTTACTATAAGCAGCCAAACGAACCAAAGTTGTTTATTATTAATATATATAACCTTATATAAGTCATTTGGCCGAACCATATATTTTTAGGAAAAAAATAACAATTACTAATATAATATTTGTTTTAAAAACTATTTTATGTCAATTTTAACAGTATTTAGTAATTGATTTTTCTGAAAATCATAACAGAATGATTACTTCTAAAAAGGTTAATTAAATCGATACTAACATGTCATATTAACCTATAAAATAAGTTTTATTCATAAAAAGTCTCAAATTACATTTATTTTGGTGTTTATAACATCCATTATGTCAATATTTCATTAATAAGATAATTAATGCATCATCTTTTTGTCATAAATAAATTAAATTATTTAAAGTCTAAAAATTACAAATAAAATATAATTATGTAGGAAATATTTTTAGCTTTATAATTAATATTTGTAGCCTAATTTATCTTATGTATAACCCCATATTAAAAATTATTTACTTATTAAACTTGGATTTTAACTATTTTAACCCTTCTTTAAATAAATTAATAATAAATGTCCTAATCTAATCCAAGTGGGCCTAAATGGTCATATTTTATTCCTAAGGTTGTTTTTGTTAGAATTACACTTGTCCAATATAATTAGGACATGTGTTAGGTAATAATAATAATATCATTTTTACCCTTAATTACCCTACTTACTTTTAACCGTGGTAAAAAAAGTAAAAAGTTACAATTCACCAAAAATTATTTTCATCTCATTGAACCACATTTTAGTCCTTGATATTAACCGTGTCTCTCGGATTTACGAAATTCCACTCACAGAAGCGGTAAAATTAAGTTTTATGAAAAATTCAGTTTTTTTAACTACCACTTAGTGGTTTCACTATTCATCAAAAATTGTAATTTTTCAGAAAAATACCAAAAATTAGGCCTATGCTATATTTGATATTATGAATTAAAAAATGATGTCTATTTTACCAAATTCAAAACATATCAGTTTAATTAATTAATTTAAAAATTAATTCCCATCGTCAAAACAAATAGAGTGTTCTTAAGAGATTATAACTATCAGAAGATTGACAGTTGTTTATGTCTGGTTTAAATGTGAAATTACATCCAATAACCAACATTGTATTAAATTGTAAAAATATATTCTAAATATACTTCAAAACCATTCAAATTAATAATTTATCACAATTAATTATTTCTATTAAAAAGGTTGTTTTTAATTAAAATTTAGTAATTTTCACTATTAATCAGAAAATGAAAGTTATCCAAAAAGTACAAAAATTTCACCCTAAGATAATTTAGATATTCCGAATCCAGAAATAAAGTACATTTTGAAAAATAAATCTTCAAAATTTCAAAAATTTGTTATTACTATTCATAACGGCTAGTTTTAATAATATTTTAATAGCATATCGTTGTTTAGTGAAACTCGGTATTGCGTACTACACATGCTATCGAGGAAGGTCGCGATTGCGTGTAATGCAAGGAAAGTCAAGGATGCGTGTTGTGAAAACTCCTTTTGGTGTAGCGTACAACACAATACATTAATGAAATTAAAAATAATATTTTTCATAAAATATCGGGGTGTTACATTCTACCCCCCTTAACATGAATTTCACCCTCGAAATTCGTCGGGGTCATAAATGGTTTACTATTCGAAAGTTTCTTTAATAAGAACCCACATCGTATAAAGGAATACCAAAACCATTATTTAAAAACAAAAGTATGAAACGTAATGGTTACCCAAATAAACTAATCACTGGGTTTCCACATAGGTGAAAATATGGATATGGAAGAGAAATCTAACCATCATGTTCTGATGGAGAGTGGTAGAGAACATGGCTATGGAAAAGCCAGCAATCACAAAGCCATAAATTTGTGACGATCTAAGGTACCATCTGATTCATCAGATATAAGAGCACTAGGACAACATTCTGGTTTTCAAGATCAATTCCCTAAGGATGATGAAATTGGAATTAGAAGAAATACTTTCATGATTTTGGTATAGTCTCACCGTTTTTCATTCTTTGGACAATTTCCACTTCATCTCTTAAAAAAATGAAGTTGAATTTGTCATTCGTGATGTGTTAGCAGATCATGTGATAGAATGATGGGTCATTCCATCTATCTCAAACAAAACGTTAGAAAAATTATCAAAAAATACATAAGTCCATATATAGTGAGATTAATCATATATGGTTCCTAAAATGGACTTATAATTCATATATCGTACTACTTAATATAATAAAACTAGTTTCTACTAAACAGGGACTTCCTATAGGCCCGTGGTAGGCGATAAAGGCCAGTCGCACTTTGGTTGTGGGTTCGATTCCCACAGCCTTGTCCAATGTGATGGGATGTCGCCCGTCCTATAGGTTGTCCTTTTTCTATTACTATAACATCCCATCAAAAATATAAAAAAAGTTTTATCCTTAAACAATACTAACTTATGTCCAACATAATCCATTCCAATCTTTAGGCTTATCTAAACTACTTCGGTCCAAGCTCATAGTATAAAGAAAAAGATCACGTGAATGCCATCATTTGTCCCCCATATATCATATGATATACCTTGTTGGTCAAATTAAAAACATGTTAATACCTAAATCATGTATTCTCTTCAAGAATGAATATCCATTGAACCTTAGTGAAAACATGAATGCAGTTAAAAGTTAACACTTTCCACATTCCAAAATCCTCAAAATTCTATATCCTCAAATCATGATATCACTTAGTCCTTATATCAATATTGATCTCATGAATACTATCAAACATATTAGATTCTCTTTATCCCTACATTATGTGTATATCATCTACTTTCCAAAAATATTTCAATCACATTTCATGGTTACCGTTGCCATAAAATTATTGAAAACCATAATAGACCAAAACATAAATATTCCAATATTCCACGATACTATAGACAACATTATTCTGGAATCCCATTACATAAACACTTAATCATTCCACCACATCGTTTTCATATTCAACATCACCAATAGTGATCACATGTGACTTCCCTTTGTCATTTTCCTTAAGTGGTTGCTCATGTCGATCATCACTAACCCTTGGATTAGGGAATTTATTAGCATAATGCCCCATTTCATTGCACTTGAAGAATTGAACTGTTGTTGGTGTGTTCTCTGCAGTCTTTTCTTTATTCACATCATTCGAATCCCTTTTTCCATTACTTCGACACTCAGCTGCTCGATGACCTTCTTTTCCACACTTAAAACTTTTTCTAGTCCCTTTAAGACAATCTCCACCATGCTTCTTTCCACACTTTAAGCATAAGAAAACATTCATCTTCTTTTCACCATTATTCTGAGAATTATCCTTGAACTCCATCTTTCGTTTCTTGTCAAAACTTTGAGATGGATAAGTAACACCAACATCCATTTCTAACATGATACCACAACGCACAATTTCTTCATCGCTACTGAAGTCTCTTATAGCTATTGCCCTTCGAAGATTTGGTTTTAAGCCACTGAAGAATCGATCAACTTTACTTTCAGGTTGGATGATATATCCAGATGCATACCTTGCAAGCCTTGTAAAATTCTCTTCGTATATACCAATAGATTCATCATCCTTTTTCTTTAGTTCAAGAAACTCCTTCTCCATCTTTGTTCAAAGAATACGAGGGAAGTACTTATTGAAAAATAAGTTCTTGAACTCGTCCCATTCCATAGACTCAATTTCATATGTTGGCCTCATATTCTTGATAAGATTCCACCATTGATCAGCATCACCTTCCAAACGATACACTGCTAAGATGAATTTATCATGTTCAGAACATTGAAGAACTGAAAATATCTTTTCATTAGTACTAATCCACTATTCAGCAACAAGTGGATCAGAAGACCCAATGAAAGAAGGTGGATGTTGCCTCATGAAGGACTCAATAGAATATTGTTCCCTTCTATGCTCATTTGGAAGTCCAGAATGATTCATAGCTTGTGTAAGTATAGCAATAATATTTTTCACTCCATCTCCCATAACATTTGTTTGTTCAGGAGGACAATCATTGCATTGTTCATTGCATTGATCAACATGGTTCCTTCGGGTTCCAGCCATCGTCTAAAACCCAAAAAGAATAGTGTGAGAGGAAAAAATCATAATAAAGGGGGAGTAACTTCAATATCTAACATCTTTGGTTTAATCTAATATCGTTACCAAAGTTCTTGGACTATATCCTATACGTATACTTATCCTTAGAGACATCCCTAGACATACCTTAGAAATATCTCTAGGGATCTCACTAACGTTTTCGAATCCTAGTTTCCAAAGGTTGACTATACCTTTCCTCTGATACCAACTGTAGAGACCCGATGCTTAACGTACATGGAAATTACATTACTTATACGGAATACTTAGTACATACAAAAACAAACAAACACACACACAAGGACTGTAATAGTTTAGGGTCTTTGGAAACTCGGAATATAATCTTCTAATCGTGGTGAAAGATCTTCAACATCTCCTATAAAGATATTCTTTTTTTTAAACCTAAATCCTTTCTTTATGTCCTAGGGAAAAGAAAACATAAAAAGGTGAGCTCAAATGCTCAGTAAGGGTAAACAAAAATAATATCAATCACGTCATATTCATAAGAACATATCTTTTGGAAATCTTAACCTGCAGAAGAGATCAAAATTTCATAACATGGGATAAATCATAGTAGTGAAATGTAATCCCAATAATCATAACTTAAAACATGAAACTTTGTGGCATTCACACATAATCATAGACAATCATTTCTTATTAGTCATGACTCATTTCCAAGACTATCTTAGTGGACAAAGTCCCATTCTGAACCGAGTACACTCCTCGTTTCAGTCCTGTTTCACTGAACCGGTATAACCTACCGTTCCATCCATGTCTATCTCATGAGATATAAAATAATTACCCAATGCATTGGAGGGAGATATAGGTCCCACCCATCTCATAATGATATCATTCTTATGTGTGCCACAAAATCATAAATCATACATCATTGCATAACCCATGTTGTAAAAATGGGATTCTTAAACAACATGACATCATAAAAAAATTCATATAAGATAATGGAATTATTAAAAATAATTCCATCACAACATAATCAAATCATTGTAATAATAGGGATATAAACAGAACCCTATATTATATTAGATGGAAAATAATTTTGATAAAACACTTGAAATCCATTCTTGAGGAAAATATCATTTCTACTTCAAAAACATTTTTCCTTTCTTAACATGTCATACAATTTTAAACTAAAAGAAGTTGATTAAAAATAAACTTGAAAACATGCAAAGGAAGCTTCATGGGAATAATGTTTTAAAAAATCCATTCATGCCATGTAAGTTAAAAAACATTTTTCTCGTACTTTTGTCGCAAAAGTCAAAAAAATACCTCTTATGAAAAGCGACAATAGATTCCTTTCATATATTTTACTAAAAACTCACCAAAGGGTAAAATTGGATTTAAAAAATTGTAGTTGGATGGAAATAATATTACATATTGAGGAAACATGGATGTGGATGATAAAATACACCCCAATAAATTTCAATGTAAAACAATCTCGGATAAAAATGAGATTGTGATATTTCCCTTACCTTAGGTCCGATTTGCTTCTTATGTGTCCGAACCTCATGTATAATGATTTAAATAATGTAATTGAATTATTCCAGAATCATACACATTGTTATGATATCATATATGGTTCACTTATGGCTTTATATTACCCGTTCTTTTGTAAATTCCATGTTAAAGAGTGTTTTGGGTAATATCCTTTCATTTGTCGTCCGTGTTTTGACTTGTAATTATTCATATGATTACTTATATCGTGATTACTTAATTACAGAATATAAAACATGATTTATATATAATATATATTCAGAATATATATATATTTAATATATCAGTAAATGGAAATAAATACACCACTCATGAAGACGGTAGACCGTACGTACGCATGAACGCTATTTTCTTTTCCTTATTGAGTTGAATGGAATTAATTAGATGACATACATATATATACACATAAATACAGAATCATTATTATGTCATATATTTTATTATTAATTATTATATATACTTTATAATCATTCATGAATTGTTAACGTGGAGAATGAATCTTATCGCGTCGTGGAGACAGTAGTACTTACGTACGCACGAGCGATGATATCGTTCTCATGATCGTGGAATTGTATTGGAGTGTATGTATACTATTTCAGAATAAATATCACTTTACAATAATCATATATAGTTATTATGTACACCATTATACCCATCCAAGTAAGGTGGTGGTGGAATATAGATTACACCACGGCGTGGAGACGGTATTCCGTACGTACGCACGCGCGGTGATTTCGTTTTTCGTAGGATGGATAGATGGTGAAATAAGGTTGTTTCATAATTATAATAAAATATCAGTATATAGTAGATACTGATGTTATTACTTCATAATTAAACAACCTAAGAAGAATAAGTGGAAGAAGAAATAAAGATGAAAGAATCGGTAACGGGCATTACCTCTTCTTTGAAGCGCCTCTTTGAGACCTCCTTTTAGGGAACTAAAATTGGACTTTGAGGAAGACTAGAACCTCTAGGATGTTTCTAGGGAAGTGGAGAAGGGAATTTTTCAGGGGTTGGGCAAGATTTAAGGCTCAATGTGGTGTAAAGAAGAGAGGGAGGAGGTTCCCTTTTATAAGGGAGGAGAGGGGCACCTTTGGAATAACTAAAAATATTATTTTTTTATAAATCCATATTCGGTTTTAAATAGCTCCAAATTAATTTATTTCTAATCTAAGGTGGTGATGGGTCTAAATACTCTCATCCAATATAATTTAGACAAGTTTATGTTCCTATTTTAACCTTATCATTTAGATTTAACTTTAAATTAAAGAATTTTATTTTACTGTGTCATCTTGTGTTCTTATACTATAAGGTTAATAAACATACTATAAGCAGACAAACGAACCCAAAGTTGTTTATTATTAATATATATAACCTTATCTATGTCATTTGGCCGAACCTTAGATTTTTAGGAATAAAATAACAATTACTAATATAATATTTGTTTTAAAAACTATTTTATGTCAATTTTGACACTATTTAGTAAATGATTTTTTTAAAAATCATAACAGAATGATTATTTCTAAAAACGTTAATTAAATCAATAATAACATGTCATATTAACCTATAAAATTAGTTTAATTCATAAAAAGTCTCAATTTACATTTATTTTGGTGTTTATAACATCAATTATGTCAATATTGCATTAATAAGATAATTACTGCATCATCATTGTGTCATAAATAAATTACATTATTTAAATTCTAAAAATTAAAAATAATATATCATTTTGTAGTAAATCTTTTTATCTTTCTAATGAATATTTATATCCGAATTTATATTATGTATAACCCCATATTAAAAATTATTTACTTATTAAAATTTGATTTTAACTATTTTAACCCTTCTTTAAATAAATTAATAATAAATGTCCTAATCTAATCCAAGTGGGCCTAAATGGTCATAATTTATTCCTAAGGTTGTTTTTGATCGAATTAAACTTGTCCAATAGAATTAAGACATGTGTTAGGGTAATAATAATATCATTTTTACCCTTAATTAACCTATTTACTTTTAAACATGGGAAAAAAGTAAAAAGTTACTATTCACCAAAAATTATTTTCATCTCATTGAACCACATTTTAGTCCTTGATATTAACCGTGTCTCTCGGATTTTCGAAATTCCACTCACAGAAGCGGTAAAATTAAGTTTTATGAAAAATTCAGTTTTTTTAACTACAACTTAGTGGTTTCACTATTCATCAAAAATTGAAAGTTTTCAGAAAAATACCAAAAATTAGGCCTATGCTATATTTGATATTATGAATTCTTAAATTATGTCTATTTTACCAAATTCAAAAAACATCAGTTGCATTAATTAATTTAAAAATTAATTTCCGTCGTCAAAACAAATAGCGTGTTCTTAAGAGATAATAACTATCAAAAGATTGACAGTTGTTTATGTCTGGTTTAAATGTGAAATTTCATCAAATAACCAACATTGTATTAAATTGTAAAGATATATTCTAAATATACTTTAAAACCAATCAAATTAATAATTTATCACTATTAATTATTTCTATTAGAAAGGTTGTTTTAAATTAAAATTTAGTAATTTTTACTATTCATCAGAAAATGAAAGTTAT